>CAIGQQ010033975.1:2384707-2423565 GCA_903798035.1 Danio albolineatus | reverse complement strand
AAAAAAAAAAAAAAAAAAAAAAAAAAAAAAAAAAAAAAAAAATTGGTCAAAGAAAAAATATAAACAGATTTATTTTTTTATTTATTTTTTCCACACAGTTTTGTTGCATGAAATCAAACCTGCTTGTTAAAGGACACTGGTGAATTTTTTTCTTTGACCAATAGGGGAGGAGAAGAGCTGGTCACAGCCTATGAGCTGCACTCAGTCGCTGCATAAATTAATATGGTAATGAAGCTGGAATGTTCATTTATGACCCCCGCGCAGAAGTAGCTACAGATATGCTATTTAAGCGTTTGCGAACCGATTAATGGAATGGCTTTGCTTGGTGGTAAATATTCATGTGCTCTTGTGTTTTTGGTGAAGTGAGGGAAGAGATGGTCCATTAGATGGACTGAAGAGGCGTTCATAATGACCACCAGGGCCTTTTCCGTTTGTGTTGGCTTGGTTTTAGCCAGGAATCGGCTGGAGTGTGTGATTCGACAGACTGTACAATGTAAATGCGCTTGAATAAGAACAACATTTTAGAAGTCCTCTTCAGATCTGGATTTCCAAATGAGATTATTGATATTCATCATGTACCTGCTGTGGTTTTAGCCATCAGTGTCATGCATGATCAAAGATTTTTCCAGACGTAATACAAATGTTTGCAAACACAAATACCTTTAAATAGTAAACCAGATATGTCATTTTCATTAGTATATTGGTTGTTTTCTTGTGCAAACCTAAATGACTGTTTGAATTAGGGTTATCAAAAGTATCAGGTTTGGTATCTGAATCGATAATGGAATTTTAAAAACGCCCATTTACCCGCTAACATTTAAACGCTGTAGAGCACTTTCTTAACCACCGCCGATTGACCATTGTGTTCTCATGCACAACAGAAATGACTCATTGGCCACAAAGTTCATCGCTTTATCACTCTTCATTGCTGTTCACAATGTCAGTGGTGTTTAAGAATGTGCTTAATAGCGCTAAAATATTAGCGGGTAAATGGGCATTTTTCAAATTTCATTACAGATTGGAACCGAACTCAGTACTTTTGACAACCCTAGTTTGAATTAATTAATTCATTCATTCATTCATTCATTTTCTTTTCGGCTTAGTCCCTTTATTAGTCTGGGGTCACCACAGCAGAATGAACTGCCAACTTATCCAGCATTTATTTTACGCAGCGGATGCCCTTCCATCTGCAACCCATCTCTGGGAAACATCCATACACACTCATTCACACTCATACACGGACAATTTAGCTCACCCAATATACTACATGTCTTTGGACTTGTGGGGGAAACCGCTCCGATTTTAAAGGACCACCCTTGAAACTAAGGGGTATGAAAATTTCACCACAGTGGAACGAACCGTCAACTTATCCAGCATTTTTTATTTTACGCAGCGGATGCCCTTCCATCTGCAACCCATCTCTGGGAAACATCCATACATACTCATTCACATACAATTCACTCACTACGCCACCGTGGCACCCTTAGTTTGAACTCAATTTTATCAATTAAGTTGTCATGCACTTTTACAAAATCTATTTTGTTAGAACTTGTTATTGTTGGTATTTTGTTTTATTATAAACAGTTGAATAGTTCTGGGTTGGCTTGGAGGCTCAGTGGTTAGCACTGTTACATCACAGCTAGAAGGTTGCTGGTTTGAGCCTCCGCTGGGTCAGATGATGTTTCTGTGTGGAGTTTGCATGTTCTCCCCATGTTGGTGTGGGTTTCCTCTGGGTGCTTTGATCTCCCCCACAGTCCAAAGACATGCGGTATAGGTGAATTGAATAAACTAAATAGGCCGTAGTATATGTGTGTGTGTGGGCATCTGCTGCGTTAAATATATACTGGAAAAGTTAGCGACCCCTGATAAATAAAGGGACTAAGCTGAAAGTAAATGAATGAATTAATTAATTCTTATTGTTCATTTATTCATTCATTTTCTTTTCGGCTTAGTCCCTTTATTAATCCGGGGTCGTCACAGTGGAATGAACCACCAACATATCCAGCATTTGTTTTACACAGCGGATGCCCTTCCAGCTGCAACCCATCTCTGGGAAACATCCATACATTCTTATTCACACACACACATACGCTACGGTCAATTTAGCTTACTCAATTCACCTGTACCACATGTCTTTGGACTGTGGGGGAAACCAGAGAAACCCACACGAACACAGGGAGAACATGCAAACTCCACACAGAAATGCCAACTGACCCAGCCGAGGCTCGAACCAGCGACCTTCTTACTGTGAGGCGACAGCACTACCTACTGTGCCACCGTGACGCCCCCTAATTCTTATTGTCCTGCAGTTTTTATTAAACCATAACAGAATTTGTTTATGGTTTAATAAAAAATGCATGACAATAAGAGTGAAAATGTAATTTATTTTTTATTTCATTTCCTAGGTTGTTTTACATTTTTAAATACTATTTGTTTGAAATATTTCAGGTTTGATTAATGTAATTTATTTTTATTCGAAATTTTAAATGTTGTCTGCCCTTAAAAAAGATATTTCACATAAATAATCAGCGGTACAACAACATTTCTCAGTTTTCCAAATAACTAATCGTGCTAATTGTACACTCCAAAACCACATATTTTTGAAGGCTCATGTCAGGAAAACATGATTTTTGTGCAGTAACGTGGTGATAAAACAAACTTTGGACACTTCTTATCACTGATAAATAAACTAGTAAATCTGAATAGTGAGCTGATTAAATCCACAGGGCTGATATAGTCCATAGTTGTCCAACACCTTTTCACAAGAACCTTTTTCTAGCTGTCTTTCTCTGTTATCGTCTTCAGCCAGTATTTATCCCATGTGCTCATTTAGCTGTCTCTCTCTCGTCGCATTTCCTTCATAACACACCCATGAAGCCGATCATCTCAGCAAGTTCCCCGAGCACCAGAGCGCTGGTTCTTTTCCTTCTCCAGCTGCGCCTGACGGTACGAGTGTATTTATTCACTCCCCAGGCCTCCGCCACCCCACCGCTCCAAACCCCAGCATTACCTCCGACTGCATGCATTCAGTCTGGACTGTTATCGATTTAGCTGCGCATTACAGGGCTAAAAACTGAAAGGTAACTGCTGTCGCACCTCTCTCTCTTTTCCTCCCCGTTCTCAATGCAAAACGCTCTTGTCATTAGGACAAGAGAACATTTGTCTAAATGAGCGTTAGGCATTTCAGTAAACTCATTTAGCACCTGAGACCTTAGCAGGTGATTTGAATAAATGATGTTTAGCTTTTTAAGCTGAAAAATTCATCACCTGTCACCACGAGCTATTGATTCATAACAGCAGGGATGACGTCTTAATTGAAGTCTAATGAATTAGAAAGAGAGACAATGGAGTCTGCGTGAGAATGGGGAATGCGTGTAGTCTTAATGCTTGTTTTTAGGAGCTGTGAAAGTTGACCACTCGCTTTAACAGGTAATTGGCGCAGGGACATCGGTGTGTGTTTTATCTGCGCTCGCTTTACCTGAGATAAACAGAATCACTCTGCTCAAACGGCCAGCCACTGCTTTGACTGCCAAATGTAAACTGCATATTTTTTCACGTTCGGCTAAGCTTTCATGCTTTTATTCAAATGCCCGAGGGATGTTGGCCTATAGTATCTTTCTCAGTAGTTTAGTATGAGAATGTGCTCTTCGAGTATGTTGTTTGTGAGTCAATATTACAAATGCGGGATGGTGAACTTTATGCCTCATGTTTTTGAGAGGAGGGACTTTATAGACTGGTTGGCAATAAATTGTGATTCTGTTGAACTTTTATATACATTTGCAAAAGGAATTAATGTATTATGGTTGATTTTTGATACCCCGTAGTATTTTCACGAACCATCTTCAAAATATGAGTACCATGAACTCAAATTTGTAACTTTGTTTTTTTTATATATATAGTTATATATATAGAAATGCTTTGAACACTCCATTTTTGGGGTGAAATCATCTCCTTTTTACAAGTCCCCTGGAGTTCAACAGTTGAGTTTACCATTTTTTAAACCCGTTAAGCTGGTCTCCGTGTCTGGCACTTTTAGCTTAGCTTAGCTTAGCATAGCATAGCATAGCTTAGCTTAGCTTAGCTTAGCATCTGACTCAAAAAAAGAAAAAAGTTTCTATAATTTCCTATTTGCAACTTGACCTTCTGTTGCATTGTATAGTTACATTAGGTTCTAAGGCAATGATATTACAAATAGCTACGACTATTTTCTGGTAATGTGTAATATCATTGTGCCAGCTGCCGCCATAGTATGGCAGCAAAGTTCTTTGATTATTATGCTGAAATGAGATTATAGTTCCTACCAACATCTGCCTAGAAAATAGCAACTTTTTTTTATTTTCTGTTGCTCCTAATAAACAATGTGACAACAGAAAAGTCAAGCTTTAAATAGGAACATTATCAAAAGACTTTTTTGACATTTTTGAGTGAGATGCTAATGGTCTAATTTAATATTTAATTCAATGATTTATGCTAAACCATACAGTATACAGTGTGTTTGAGACCTATGTGCTAAACGAAGTAAAAAATGCTCTAACTAGACCTGGAGATCGACTGAATGAATAAAAAAAATGGCAAAACTAAACTGTTGGAGCGGTTTTTTTTTTTTTTTTTTTTTTTTTTTCCTATATAAAAATAAAAGGCGCATTGTTTATTTAATTCCTCAAGTACCAGAAATGATAAAAAGTGACAGTATAGGCATTTATATAATTGATATGTTGCTCCAGAAATATTTGTCTATGCATTGATTAAATTGTTTAGTCGATTCATTGAAAATGTTTCTTTCTTTTAGAAATGAAAAAGTTAGTGTAATTATGGATGAAACATTGAATCATTTGATTTAGTGTTGGCTTGAGGTGCTCAAATGTTCCGCCACATTTTTTTTTCAATAAAAAGTAGACAAAGTTGTGTCTAAAATTCATTAACCTTAAACTTATTAACTTCTTGTTTGCTAAATCAATATCACATTTGCAGTCACTGTCACATGCTGATATTTGGGAAAAGGACACTCTTGTGCGGTGTTAGACTCTTTAATACTTTATTACTACTTATCTCTTTAGTGTTTTGATTTCTAATTTGGCAAAGTTGACACAAATTACACTTTTGATAAACTTTTTCCTCACTGCTAGATCATATCTTGTGCAAGTCAAAAACCAATACAGTGATATGTTTTGCTTTCAAAAATAAATAAAATAAAATATTTTGTGCCCTGCAGTCAATGCTTTTGTACTCTCAAGACATGTTTTTGTTCAGCAACTGACACATCTATTATTATAGCTAATCAAAATTGCACACTCCTAGTTCATATTGTGTGATAAGTCAATATACTGTAGTGATTTTAAAAACAGGCATACTTTTATTACTTAAAAAAAGATCATAAAGATCAACTAAATTTAAAATGTTTAAAAGTTTAAAAGTTAATGGTTTAGTAACGCTTCAGGTATAAATGTTTTAAGGTTTCTTTTTAAGATATATGAAGTTGTGTTTATGTCAGTATTTTAGACTCCTCATTAATTTATCTGCACCATCAAAAAACTAAAATAGCATACTTAAATGTCATTTTGTACAGATAAAGATGACTGATGGTTTGTGACAGCAGTATTAATTTTTACAGCTCCTGCTTTTTCTCTGTGCTTGTTGTCTCTGCAGGGCAGGGAGGTTAAACGCAGCGCTGGAACTGAAGACGGCCGCAAATAAGCAAGTCCTTGGAGAAGGTAAACAAATGATTAGTTATTAGACTTCAGTGGAGCTGTGTGTGTGTGTCTGTGTGTGTGTGTGTTTTTTGTGTGTTTGTGTGTGTTTGTGTGTGTGTGTGTGTGTGTGTGTGTGTTTGTTGACGGACTTGAGAGGTCAGGACTGGTGCTATTATTCTATATCTAGTTTAATGAATCACTTGATTTGTTGCAGCTCTTGTGTTTGTATTTTCAAGGTTGGGAAAAAAGGAGAGGTCGTTTATTTTCGTCTAAGTTTTCCACTAAACAGGAATAGCTTATTTGCCTAACTGCACAGGTCTTTTATTCCCTTTGTTTCTTGTACTTTTCATTCTTGAGAGAGGATTTGACTTATTTGAATCCTTGTTTGCTTGCTGCAAAAGTCAACATATTCAAAACGGGGCAAGAAACAACAAGACAAAATTGAGCCCTTGAAGGGATGGTTCACAAAAAAAAAAAGAATATTCTGTCATCATTTACTCATCCTTATTGAACACAGAAGAAGATATTTTCATTAATGATGGAGACTTTATTTATATGTTTATGTTTTACTGTGGATGTGAATGGCTACCAGTTTCCCCACATTTTTCAGAACATCTTTTTTTGGTGTTCAACGGAAGAAAAATGAACTCTTAAACATCTGAAACCACTTGCAGATGAGTAAGTGAAGAGTAGATGTTCATTTTCGGGTGAACTCTTTAATAGCACCATGCAGTCTTTGAAAGGTTTGGTTTTGGAGCAAACCATATAAGTGATGTAGGGGTGTTCATGTACTGGGTGTGAGATGGGGGGAGTTTGTGTGTCTGTGTTCTGTCTATGACAGTACGGTGCATAAGGAAGGGACTTCCCATCCATTCCCATGAGCTCATACTTGCAGACACATTCACACACACCCAAATATCTAAACCTAGTCCGCTATGTGTTTGTTTTGTCTTTCTGATTTTCTCACCATATATGCCTTAAAAAGCTTCTCCTGCCTTTGCTTTTTCTGCGTTGTTTGTATGTTGATTTTGCATTTGTGTTATAACACTATTTAAAGGCTGTAAAAATATTTAGATGCTTTTCATTAAAAAAATTAAACCTAATTCTTATATGGATCTGAAAAGGAATCATAATTTCGTTTAATTTGCTCTGCCAAAAGCAATAATCTGCAATTATTTCTTTATAGAGATGTTTCTACCAGTCTTAACTTTGATATGTTTTTGGAGGAGTAAGCAATGTATTTAGGTTGATTCTGCAATATAAAATTGTATTTTATTTCCTTTTTTTTTTTTTTTTACTGATAAATGAATTTAATTTAGACGTTACTGATCAATTCCAGCATTATGGATATGACAAAAATGTGAAACATAAACTTGCATAGAAAGTATGTTAGCATTATATTGAAACATCTCTTTATATTTTCCAAAACTACTAACCACAGAGTTATGGGATCAGAAAACTATCAATCTGTAAAAATGTTTATACTTTAAATGAGGAAAATAAACATGTGTTACGGATGTGACCAAAAACAAGTCTGCAAGTTTACAGTATACATCATACTTTGTAGAAATTCTGTGAATTAAATTGCACAGCCCAAAAGAAGTAATGCTAATCAAAAGATAAGATTTGGCTCTCTATAGAACAAAACTGATTGATTTGGTTTTCTTTGACATTTTTGCATTTATGAGGAAAAAGCTTCGTCATGGATGTGACAGAAGTGAAATTGCCAACACAGGCTCATTCTGAAAACGAAGCCCTGTATATGTTTATGAAGATCGTGAATTATGTAGCCAGAGGTTCAAACGAACGCTATGGGGCGGTATGACGCCATTCCTTTTCACGCTTATAAGCTGACCGCTTGCCTCCATGTGGATGGCTTTTTCGCTGTTACCAGTTTGTCCAGTAGCTTGCATCGTACGTCACAGGATTTGAGACGTAGAACAGAGCTGACTGTGATGACGAGGTTCGAGTCCAGTGCAGAATGGTTCCAGAATGCTGGTAAGACAAAAACAAAAGCCAAAAAGTAAAATAAACAAGTAAATAACAGGGTGAGAATGTGGGAAAATCTGAAAACGTGGTAAAAATCAGGCTGCCTCGAGGGTCTTTTTTTCTTCTTTTTTTTCTGGATTGCTTTTCAAAATGCTGTCAGTTAGGGAAGTGGGTGGGTGCTGGTCAATCAGTACAAAAGCGGACCTCCTTGGACATATTTGGCACTCTCCAGAAATGTATATAAGGGGAATCAGCATGAGCCTAGGTTGGAAGTTGTCACTTGTGACTTTGGTAAATCATATATAATTGTCTGAAAAATATTGAGAGAGACATTTTTGAGTATTTTCACAGTACTGTAAAATAGAAGCTTGCACAAATTTTTTTTGAAAGGATTTTGTTCTATTGGTAAAAAAATGTTGACGTTGGCATGGAATTGCTCTACTTTTTTTACATTTTTTTTTTCTCATTTTAGTTGTTTTAAATTCATGAAAAAGTACAAAACTTCTCTCTCTCTCTCTCTCTCTCTACTATTGTTATATTTGTTACAAATTTAAAATTGCATTCTCACTTTTGGAATGCAAAACAACTTTGTTTTAAGAATATTTTGAAGTGCTTTTTATAAATTGAATAACAAAAAAATATATATTCATATTGTATTTATTTATTTTTTAGTTCCTTATTGAGTGTTTTGCAAACGGCTGTGGCACAAATTTACATTTTGGACAGGTTTGACCATTCAATTGGGCAACAGTCCATTTATCTCCCCTTTTCCCTTCAACTCAGCAGACAAAATAAACATTATCACACTATAAGATCATGCACAGGATTTGCATTTGCACATGTACTTTTATCCAATGCAAAATGGCTTATCTTTTTATTTTATACAGTCCACTTCATGTCCACATCTGCTTTTGTCTGGACTCCTGGTATCAGCACTCAACCACAATACCATAAGTTACAGTAAGTGTATATCCACTTAAACTCTGAGTGCGTTTTCAGAGAGCTAAACAGCAGGGGAAAAAAATGATATTTGCATGCTGCGTGGTGCCTGCCAAAGGCTAAATTGGAATGCCTGTGAAGATCATACACTTGATTATTTACTTTATTTGCCTCATCCTCTCGTTTTACGGCAACCACAAAGATGGAAATTCCGAGGTAACACCAAATAAAAAGTTGTATATTGATGCATGTTAGGGCGCAGGGGTGGATTAGGGTCCATGTAATAGCTCTTCCGAGTACATTTTATTGCTTACTACAAAAAAAAAATGTAATTCTGTGTATCAGCATCAGGTTGAAAATTGCTTTGTATTAGCATTAGCATTTGGTAAGCTCCTAATTCCCCTGTTTCTACAGCTGAGTGTGTTTCTATGCATTTACAAGTGCTTCCTATTCGTAGGAGTTCACTTAAATCTCTTTTTCTGCCAAAGCTATGAACATAATAAACAAGCCGGCATGGCTAAAGCGCCACACGGGGGAGATTGCTAACGAGAAAGTTAAATGCTTACGCTAGTCACACAGTTGTTTATGCATAACTCCAGAGAGGTTTTTGAGTCTGCTGGAATAAAACGAGTTTTTAGAGCGGTAACGTCTGTAACGAATGAATTAGCGCCAGCTTTTTTTACTCATAACCATGAGAGTTTCAGCGTTTCTTTTACAAAGTATTACATTGGAAGTTTCAGATGATAATATTGTGTGGATGGTTATCATAATTGCATACCAGTACTACAGTGTCCAAAACATACTTTTTTATATCTATTATTGGTACTGTTTAGACCATTTAAATGTGGCATTGGTCACAAATTTAATTTAAACTAAAAGAATTATGTTGATTTTTTTTAGTTTTAGAAACAGTCTAGAAGGCCGAAACCTCCTTAAATGTTCTTAAAATTAGTTTTAAATATTTTAGTTATGAGTTATGTTTTCTGTCATAAATCTGTTTTTAGCTTCTAATTACTTTTTTTGGTAACAAAAGTTACAATTCACATTTAAAATATTTAACTGTAATCTATATCCCCATATTTATTTATATCCCTAATCCTGCTCCATATCTAAACAAAACTCCTGCTTTCATAATTATTAATAAGCATCTAGTAGTTTATTGAGTCTATTAAGTCATAGTTAACCTATGATAAAAAATTAACTTTTGTAAGCTGTTTGAACAGGACTGTGTGCATGTACAGTGTGTCCACTGTCGTATTGGACTGATATAAACCTGAGCCGAAGTCTCTTTTTAAAAAAATTTCCTGATGTTTAAATAAGATCCAAATCCCAGTGATTTTGAGGCCAACCTCAACGTGACGTAGGAGTGCAGTTTTCCCCACCCACCTAATTAATTGACAGGTGCCATGTTTTTATAATAACTTTTTTTTTTTTTTACAAATAAACTGGGATTAAATTATAACTCACTGTAATTTTAAAAAAAAATTTTTTAGTTTAAAACATTTTTAAAACAGAGCATGTTTCTAATAAAGACAGTAAAATCATGTAATTCTTAACCGTTAGAATCACTACGGCCACATGGTGTCAGTAAACGCTAATATATGTGTGTGTGGACTGCAAACAGCATTTGTGTGAGACTCATTATTTCAGAAAGGCTTGAATTATCTCCAGCACAAATACATCAAATAGACTTGCTTGGTATTTTTGACTGAGCTGTATTTCAGTTTCATTCGAGTCATTAGAATCACTGACTGCTGTTTATCTGATGTAGGAGAAGCAGATATGTATGTGGGGAGCGGTGGGCGGGGAGAAGCGGCAACAAAAACAGCTACAATGTACTCAGACACCAAAATGGGTATGTTCTGGAGGCTATAGTAAATAATCTGATACGTATTTTGAGCTAAAACTTTACAGACACATTCTGGAAACACACCTTATCTTATGTCTTGTAAAAGGGCTATATAGGTGCACTTTAATGGTTTGTTAATAGCTAAATTGTACATTTAAAACAAAATGTGACCTTTTTAAATTATTAAATGGTTACAAATTATTTACGCAGTGGTAATTAAATCCTGCTAAACCTACCTGTGCCATTGTTGTTTTGTTTCGCAAGTTTTCTTAAACCTTTTTTTTTTTGCCAGCTGAAACCCTTTGTCCTAAAATATTTACTTAATGTTCTCTTGAGTTTTAAAGTACATTTTTCAGTACTTAACACACATACATGCTAGCGGTTGTCGGATGATGGTTAATGGTCAAGCTGACATAAATTATTTCAAATAAACATGCAGAAGTCTAATTTGATTTTTTTTATCTTGAAATAATGTATTTATTTTCATTTACACTTTTATGAAAACTTTAGGGACCTCTAATGTTTTCATAATGTTAATAACAAAGAATCTCACTATTTACTGTATGACAATACTTCCATTCAAACCTGGGTTATAAAAAATGAGGTCAAAAGTAATTTAAAAGTAATCCAAGGGCACTGGGAATACATTACCTGAAACGAGTAATGCGATACATTACGTTACTGACTACAATTTCCATCATGTAATCTGTAATCAGTAGCAAGCTACAGTTTTAAGTAACCCACCCAGCACTGTTGATAACTTAATGAATTCTGCTTTCTTAGAGGGGGAAAGGCTTTGATATTGCTGGTCTGCCGCTGCGCCGGAGCGAGTCTTCGTGACAGAATCTTTGTACTGAATGGAAGTGATGGCAGTCAGGCAGGCTGCAGTCTCGCTTCTGTCAGAGGAGTTGTCTTCAGCGAGATGAAAGGCAAATCTGTCCACAAAAACGCTCCACGAGGAGTGTGCGCCAGAGTGTTTGTCACATATATCACAAAGCTCAGTTTGTCTTCTTTTCATCTGAAGACGTGCTCTGTTTTTTTTCTTTTTCTTCTTTTTTTACATCACTTTTCAATTCCTTCATCCAGCTGAAAAGAGATGACCGTATTTTTAAATGGGTCAAATTGAACGATGAAATGATTATAGACGGTGCTCCTAACATCAAATGAATGCTTATTTTGCTTTTTTTTTTTTTTAAGTAAGGTTGTGTTTGTCTTTTTTCTTCACCATGTAGTTTTGTTTTCTTTGTGCAAGCAATGCAAATACACTACATGGTTGAACTCTTTTTGGCAAGACGAAAGTGAAATCATTAGCACACTGTGGAACATAAGCAGGTAAGCTATAGTAAGGGCTTGGTCTCAGCTTGCCTTCCTTACAAGTTCAGCCTACAATGAGCTAGATTAAATTCATAAATCATTAAGTATTTGCTGAAATTTAAAGGGTTTCACTAATGGCTCACATATACTTAAAAATAAAGGTTCATTATTGGCGTTAAGGGAAATTTACTCAACCTTAAGGCATTCCAAATCTTTGAGTTGTATTTTTTTTACTCAAAATAAGATATGTTGAAAAATGTTAGAAACCAGTAACCATTAATGTCCACAGTGGGAAAAACAAAACTATAAAAGTGAATGGTTACCAGTTTGAAACCTTTTTTCAAAATATATTTTTTTGTGTTTAACGAAGTCAAACAGTTTTACTTTAATGGTTCCATGGAGAACCTTTAACAGTCATTAAATATCTGTTAATTTTTTAGTTTTTATGTTGTGCACAAATCTTTTCATATTAATGAAATCCTTATAGAAATGCTGTTTGAAGAACTTTTGACAAAATATTTCTCCAGCTGACATTTGCAATACTCATGGTCATCATCAGTTTGGCACTGCCTCACTGTGGTATTTATTTGAGGAAGCAAAATCCCTTTTTAGGGATGAAGCAGCACCTGGGCTTGACTTCTTAATGGAAAAGCTTTAACATTAAGTAAATAAACAGCTTGCGTTTGAAAGGCATGCGTGTGAGTGTGTGTGTTTGTGTGAGTGTGTGTGACGAAGAGTGTGGGGGAGCGTACGGTATTTGTGCTGTGGGTAGAAAAGGAGATACGCCTACTGAAGTTTTGTTGTGGCTTTTTAAAATCTGTACTAATAGTTTGACTTTGGACTTTGTAAAAGATGAGATGTGTCATTTCTGCACCTCTTTTGGCTCTGGAAAGAAATGCATGTAATGTAAAATGTAATATGTGTTACAGTACTTCGCATGAGAAAGTAATTCAGTGATTTCACTATGACACGCTGCTTTAACAATGTTTTTTTTTTTAAAGCAAAAATATCTTTGAATTAATATTCTTAATTAGGCTTGCTTGAACACCCCCCCCCCCCATATATTAAAGATTAAATTATATTCATATTTTAATAAAGTCAATCCAGTGAACATTCAGAATGGCTACTGCTGACTGAACTGATAAAACAATAACAAAGCTATCCAAGAACTATTTGGAAGAGCCATAAATGGACCAATTTAATAATTATAAACTTGTTAATAGTACATATATTACAATATATTTTGGTTGATTATTTATTTAGATGTTTAATATTTTTAAACTGTAGTTAAATTTGTATAGTGTCAGCAGAAAGTGATATTTTAGAATACACACACCCACAAAAAAACAAAGTTAACATTGAAATGTTATTTCACAATATCATCATTTTTTAAATTATTTTTAAAGAAATAAATGCAGCCTTTGCAAGCACCATGTTGTTACCAAACCTTTGACAAGTATAGTAGTGAAATATGGAAGTAATATAATAAGTATTAGGTAAAAAAAAAGCAATATATTCAAGGTTTATAATGACATTTTGAAATATAGCTCTGTGTGAGTATATTGGATTGCAAATTGCATATTTTTGAGACGTACAAATGTTTTCAACCTATTGTTTGATTGATTGATTGATTGATCAATCAAATTAAAATGTCTGTTGGATAATTCAACATCTTCTTTAATGGTTTAATATCATAATTAAATAAATACCAGATCTTAAATCTATCCAGAAATTAAATCTGTACGTGTACAAAGTCATTTCTTGCTTGAAGATGACAATGATGGTAATAATAGTAGTAATAATCCACCTCCACCTCCTCATCCTCCTCCTCATCAATAATAATAATATTAATAGTAATAGTAATAATTTTTGGGTGAGTTAACATCACTTTTATCTTTTTGAATTTTTAAAATGTCTGTAATTTCTAATATTTTAGGCTGAAATAATGAATGATATTGAAACAGATTTCAGTGTTAGTGCATGGGCAAAGTAGCAGGCTTTATACCTGTCACTGCTCTGGTTGACTTCACTGAAAGCTAATTAAGCATATCCAACGATCAAAAGTGAGCAGGCATGTTAAAAGCAGAAATATTTACTGTGTGTTTTGCAGCAGGTTGAGGACTGACCACTTTACTTGTTATTCATAAACACAATCCTCCCAAACTCGGGGGAGGAGAGAAAAAAAAGAAAAGAGAAAGAAGCAAAGAGCTGAAATCCAAGACTGAAAACAGGAATGACAAACACCATTAGCTGAAAAATTTCCATCTCATTGCAACTATGTTATTGTTTACTTTAGCATACACGTCCTAATATGGTTTCATGTCTGTTAAAACAGTGCTGAAGGAAGGCCAGGGGCCCTGTAAAGGGTACAGGCCTTTAAACTGCCACTTACACAATAAGAAACAAATGTCACAGGCTTTGCCTCTCATTATTACATTATTCAGCCGTGCCCACGTCTCGCTGCGTGAGCGCTAATGGTATTTAGGATTTTTCCCTGGCTGAGTTTGCTTTCTTTTTGTTCAGATTTTGTCTTTTTTTTTCTCATGAAATAGCTTGATTAACACCAGTGGGTTTGCTGTCTTTTTTTATTTTTTATTATTTATTATTTTTATTAAGAGCATGCCAATATAGGTGATTTATAGCATCAACATAGGTGATAGCATATATTTTACATTACAGTTATAGTTTAGCACTTATTAGTTGCATTTCAAGGGGACCTATTGTGCCCCTTTTGTGTGTGTGTGTGTGTGTGTTTCAGCTCAAAATACCTTTTTAATCTACGCTTTTAGGCTTTGATCCAATATGTGCCGTTTTTGTGACTGTTGCTTTAAATTCAAATGAGATTGTGCTCATTTCGAAAGAGAACAGGGCTGCAAACACTAGTGTGTCAGGTAGGTACGGTATGAAAACTCTTAACAGCGAACGGCTGCTTCTCACTCAGGGCTGTTTATTGAGGGAGAATGAGGGAGAGATTGCCTCAAAGTGGCGTGGTTTTCCCCCTCTGAGGACACGTACAAAGGGAGAATGTCAAAGTGATCTGCAGACTGTTTTCATCAAGTGTAATTGTAAAAATAAAATGAATACATTTTTAACCTTAGAGGCTGGCTATCTTCACACACTGTTGCCACACAACGGTGTTTAAACCTGTTATAAAAGTGATTTTTGCGTAATAGGTCCTCTTTAATGCACAGAGCGACTGAAACTGCTTGATTTTAAAA
Source organism: Danio albolineatus (assembly GCA_903798035.1). Taxonomy (NCBI): domain Eukaryota; kingdom Metazoa; phylum Chordata; class Actinopteri; order Cypriniformes; family Danionidae; genus Danio; species Danio albolineatus. The sequence continues at coordinate 2,408,566 of CAIGQQ010033975.1, read as the reverse complement.
AAGCTTTTCTTAATTGTTACTAAAATGAAGTCATTATGAAAATGTGCATATTTAATTTTATAAAATCTCAAAGATTTTATTTTATTAGATATATTTTTTTACATTTTTATATGCTATTTTCTTGAAGTAAATACTGAATTGAATTATTTGTATTTTATTGATTATAGCGCATAGTTATGAATATAATGTCTGTAAATACATATGATTATAAAACTGAACTATTGAGTTAACATACAGTATCATATCTCAACTAATTGGTTTTAGTTGTAAAAGCGTTACTGCATGCTGATGCTGATACACAGAATTGCCTCATGATTATTATTCTAAATATGTAATGGGTGTTTTCCTGAAGTCTGCAAAAAACATGGTAGTTAGGAAAAGTTCAAGCAAACAGAACAGCTTATGATGTAAAGCTTTAATTAAACATACACAAACAAAGACTTGTCTAAAAATTACAAATTGAAATAATGAATGAATAAATAGTACATTTGTTTTTATTAGCGTTTGTTTGTTTATTTATTTATTTTTTGTTATTCTGTGTAACATTTTAAAGTACATTTTAATTTTTATAGAAAATAAAAACAAAAAAGAAATCTATCTTTTAAATTTGTATTACTTCATATTATTTTAAATTGTATATACATTTATTACTGGATATTTTTCTTATATTAAATTATCAATTAATATAACATATGACTCTTATGTATAATTCGATTATTTCTATCTTTATTGTTTGGGTGTAGAGTGTTAATTTTTGAGATTAGACAAGACACTTCTTATACAATTATTATTATTTTTTTTAGTAAATCACTTTCTCTTTCTCTGATTTGTTGCATCTTTCTCTCCCTCTCTCTCTCTCTCTTTCTTTCTTTCCTTCCCTCTCTTTCCGTGTGTGTCTCAGCCTTCGCTCTTTTGTTTGTTGTGGTTGCCTGTTCACTGGTTGCCTGTGTTTGTCTTGTTTTGCGATATATCAGCTGAAGAGAAGCTTGCAGTGTTTCAGAACAGATAAGTGTGAGTCTCAGGTTGTGTCCCTCCTCATACACACACTCCAGCTCTAGTCGACCAATCAAGCTCTTTCGCTCTCGCTGTCTTCTGATTGGTGAGTATCTTTCGGACTTTTATTCTGCTCGCACCTTGATCACATTTATTACAGGTTTCAAGAGCACATGGCTTCTAAGTCCAAGAAACTTCATCAAAGAGGCCGATCAAACTGTTAATGGCAAGAGAAATGACAGGACATGGAAATGGCTTTTGGTTTTTATGTTGTTTCTTTTCTTCTGTAGATCTGTCAGGAAAGGGCTTTTAAAGGCGAGATCTCTCTTGTAGGTTAAGGATGTGTCCGGCCTCGACTCAATCCTAAAATCCTCATGCTTCTGATATTTGCTCAGCGTTATCTGCAGCTGTAGATGAATGGCATTCTGGGACACTGAGGAATGTTGAAGGTCAGCTGCTGTAACCTTAGATCTGAATCAGACATACTCTTCAGCACAGGCTTGCTCATTATCTGTGGACATTATATTGTCATAACAGAAGGTTAGATTTCAATAGAGAATTTGCTGATTTTTACTTACTTTTTCTTTACATTTATGTATCGTTTATGTTACAATTTGATTTATTTTTAGTTTTGTACTTTTATTATTTTTTTATTTACATTTTTGTTTTAAAGAAAATTTCTTTCTTTCTACAGAAAAACATTTTATTTGAGTTTTATAAATTAACTTGCACATTTTAGTAAATAAGACAGTCTTGCTAAATAAACAGCATATTAAATACAAGTGAGTTGACTTATCTAATGTTGAAAAAATATTTAGTGTGGGGAAAAGTCGGCTGGTCTTTTTTTGTATATAAACTACATTGAATAACATTTTAGTGGGTGCATTTTGTATATCCTGGTGAAAATTCAAGGCATATTTTTGGTAAATTTAAAATTCTAATTGAATAGAAAAAAATTAAAATAAATTATTTATTATATTTCAATACTTTTATGTATCTACTTTATTAAGTGAATATTTGCAAAAAAGTTTAAATGCAGTGCATCCGGAAAACATCATGCATCATAGCCCTTTTTCCACATTTTTTTACAGCCTTATTCCCTAAATGGATTAAATTCATTTATTTGCTCCAAATTCTACACACAATACCCCATAACAACATTATGAAAAAGATTATTTGGAATTGTTGCAAATTTATTAAAAATAAAAAAGCTGAAAAATCACATGTACATAAACCTTCTTTCATAGATTTGACTATTTTCTCCTTGTTCTCTACAGACAGCAGTAAATCAGTGACTGTATTTTCTGTGGAGTGTTTTGCCTCTTTCATGCTGAAATGAATTGCTTTGATTAGGTTTGATGCTGTTGAGTAATACCATATGAAAAGGGTTGCATAGATTGAGTTTTTATTCTTTCTTTTTTCCTCCCCAAACACCGTCTGGCTCAATTCTGCCTAATAAGTGCAAAGACAGATCAGCCATTGTCACCTACCAGAATGGAGGCGGAAAGGACATAAGTAATCCCTATTGATTTTGACATTACAATGTTGTAAGTGATAACTACGTTAACAAGCGCTATAAAACCAAAGCCCTAATTAGGCCGTATTTCATACTAACCATTAGGTGGGCTTTTTAATTCAACTATGATCAATTTCCCATGCGTTTTGCGTTTTAGAAAAAGCAGTGCACAAAGCCAGCTTTGTCTTTGTGGCGAAAGGGAACGGCATTGTTTTTAACCTTCTCTTAATGAACTTTGTGAGTCTGTTGTTTGCAGACTTCAAGGTCGAGTTCGTAGAATGGCTGCACGTTTTTTTGTAAACATGTTTACATGCAGACATGTGTAAATACTGTAAATGTGTACAGGCTCAGAGAGGCCATACCGGTTTACTCAGTGTTGTTGTTTTTTTCTCTACATCTGATCTTTTTAAGCACCTCATGTGCGTATGAATCTGTTTGTGCAAACGTCTCTGTGGCCAAGCTCTGTGCACCTGCAAAAAAACTATAGTTTCACAACCCCTTAATGAAGCTTCAGCTCACAATGAGCATCTGTTTGTAATCGTGGGCCACAAGTGATCGAAAATAAAAAGGCAGTGAAAGTAAAAAAAGGGAGAAGCATGTTCGAGCAGCCGTGGTATTAAATATGAATTAATGGAATGAAGCCTAGACGCGTCTGAAGCGACGAGGAGAGAGAAAAAACATTAATAAAATTTATGTTGCTGGCACGTAGGTACATTTGGACTTAGTATCCTTTAATTAGAAGTGAGATATTAGCATTTCATAGGGATTTACAGAGGGAAGCGGCGGCCACAGACAGGAGCACTTTCATTGGGCTCTGTTCTGCATGTAATGAGCGGTGTCATTAGTTGATGGAGAGGATTCTGCCCCGGCTCTACCTTGAAAGGCACGTCATTTACATACTTCTTAGGAATACAGCCTATAATGGATTCCTCAATGAATAAAATAAAATAGCACTTCTTTAAAATTTCACGAGTGATGTGTGCTGGCTCTCATTCGTTTGTTGCTTCGATTTGGCTCCAAGTCAATCTAGACGAGATATTGAGGTGAGATTGACTGATGTCTGACACCTTGTTTATCTGGAATAAAGATGCTTTTTGGTCGACTGGATTACAGTTAGACAAGGGAAACACAGTCATGTTTTCATCTGCCTTTTCCTTGGTTTACTTAGTGTAAAAAAAGAAGCATGTGCAATTTACATACTCTACAGTCTAAAAAAAAGAAAAACTTTATAATTATAAAGTTTTTTTTTTGCTATTAAAAATGTTTTGTCAATTTTACAACAGTAAAATATATTCATATATAGGCTATTTTATGGTTTTAATAATGTAAGCATTTATTTTTATTTTGCTTATTTACAATGTTTTTTTTTAACAGGGACACATTTTATTTTTGACATGCAATGTACTTTGTCTACAAAAGAATTTATGTATATCTATCTATATCTGTCTGTCCATCCATCCATCCGTCCATCCATCCATCCGTCCATCCATCCATCCATCCATCCGGTTGCGGCCTACTTGTTCTCGACCATACCATAAAAAGAATCACATACACAAACGTATATAATAAAATAAACAAACATTTATTGATGGGAATAACAAAATATAACAAAATGTCAAGGGAATTGTTATAAATAAGACATCAACAGAAATTCTCTCAACAAAAAACAATGCTCTATAACACAAAAAAGCACAAGTCTGCAAAATAAAAGAGTTGGATCAAAATTACCTCTCTGGGGAATAATGGTAAAATTCTTATAAATAAATAAATAATAAATAATAAATAAATTCTTAACAAAAATCAGTATATATTCTCCACCCATAAATTAACTAATTAATACTGTGAGGCCACCAAAAGCTAAGGGAAGGGAAGAGAAGATCAATACAATAAATGCACTGTTAGTTCACTTTTGATTACAGTTTGAAATAAATGCGCTTACTCAACATTACTAGTATTTATAGCAACTCAGTGACTGCTGTCGGAGCCATCATTCAAGAAAAATGAAGTGTACCTAACCAGGGGACCAATAGGGCATAGTCAGCTCAAAAATATTCTAAAAAGTATTTGCAATGAGGTAGCTAGCATGTTACTATGAGCTATTAGATATGCCTGTGTCATTTACATACACACACACAATCTTTCTCGTGCACTATCTACCTCTATGTCTGCCTGTCTGTTAGTCAAAGTGGAGGCTAGGGAGATCTAACATGAAAATTTGATGAAATAGTGCACTGAAAAAACGACTTTTAGCTTGTCTAACTTCAGATATGACCACAGAATAAGCAGGATAATTAACAGCTTGTCATGTGTTAAAGGATTTTAAATGTGCTTTAAGTATCCATTAAGTATCTCTCTATATAATTTATTATTATTATTATTATTATTATTATTATTATTATTATTATTATTATTATTATTATTATTATTATTATTATTATTATTATTTATTTTTTAAGTTTATGAACTGATTTTTGAATGCATTAGACCACATGAACATCAATTAGGTTTTCTGCTACCTCTAGAGGTAGAAGCTCAAAAATTTTAGACCCCGTTTGCCACAGTTTGCGTGACAAAAGCGCATCTGAATGGCAGGTGTAAACAGGCACTGAGAGTTAAGACCTCAGATTTTGCTCTGGAAGGGAGAAGTAGATCATAAATTCGAAATGAGATCAATAATGTGGCGACATGAAAGTCTTAAATCTCTGGATCAAAAAGAAGGGAAGGAACTGTGTGACTTGGTGTGATTCACAGAGAGTTTTTGTGGGATGATTTTGGTTGCAACAGTGTTGTTTCTGGTGCAGCTGCCTTCAGTAGACGGCAATGGTTAAATGTCATTATTCATGATAATTCAGCTGGAAAGTGGAGGTGTTTTCCTTCCCCTTTCAAATGTAAGTTTATAAGCCCTCAGATGTCATCCCTCCCCCATCTCTCTCACATATTACTTTCACTTTTTTTTATCTCTCTCTCTCTCTCTCTTCTCACCCATCGGATCAGCGGTGAAGTGATTTTCGTATTTTATTGATGAGCTCAAAAGTGGCAAGTGTAGGAAATAGGACCTTTGATCAGAGTGTCTCTGGGAAATTAAACCTGAGGGTGTGAAGTCGGTCAGGTAAAACATATCCTGCCTTCTTAAGACCCTCCTTCATCCCATCTGAGCCCCCTTTTTTTCCCCTCCACCTCCCCAAAAACACATATTTGTTTTGGCTGTTTTCATTCCGACTTACACGCGCGCTGATTACAGCTTTTCATTAGCGAAAATTGGGTATTTGTTTTAAACTTTAACCAATCACTTTGATATGCTAATTACGCCGTAATTTAATTTGAGTCCCATAATGATGATGCCGTTATTATGGACATAAATGATGCAGTTAAGCAGAGAGTAATCTCATTTGCATACTGTACATGCCAGTAAATTAAGGCCTTTCCTGCTTGGCTTCAACTTTAATTTTCCACTTCTTTTCACACAGCCTCTCTCCCAGCCCTCCATCTAATAACAGGCCTTTGCGTGTTTGATGTGGAGAGCCGCTGTTATGCTCTCAGTCTAGTCACAATATGTAATACATAAAGGGGGCTCGTTAGCACTCTAAGATGCTGCCATTAATAGGAGGAGGTGGGTCTCACTTCGGGCTTTTTTTGCCAATACTTGTGCCTTTTTTGTTCCATCTCATATTCTTTTCTCCTGGCTGTCTTTTTTGTATTTCCAATTTTTAGTCACCTCAGAAAAGAAAAAAAGAAAAAAAGAGACACATTAAAGAGCCTGTCATCAGATATAGGCGTTCTGTGGCAGACACTGTTGTTTTGATCATGGAAAAGACTGATTGGTTTAAAGGGCGATCTGTGTGCCCGGTGCATGATTCATGGTCACGGGACGAGTAAGGTGCACGTGTTTATTAAATCTTTTTTTTTTCTTTTTTTTCCTCACCCTTTCACGTTTATGTCTATGGCTACTTAATGCACTCACAGTAAATCATACAGTGTTACTTTCTTAATTCCCAGAATTTATTTTCCCATGTTGTTTAGATGTTTACTTATATAAATTTACTTATATATACACTCACTGGCCAGTTTATTAGGTACAGCTGCTTGTTAATGCAAATTTCTAAGCAGCCAATCACATGGCAGCAACTCAATGCATTTAAGCATGTAGACATGGTCCAGACGATCTGGTTCAGTTCAAAGTGAGCATCGGAATTGATTCAAGTGACTTTGAACATGAGATGATTGTTGGTGCCAGACGACCTGGTCTGAGTATTTTAGAAACTGCTGATCTACTGGGATCTTCATGCGTAACCATCTGTAGGGTTTACTGAGAATGGTGAGAAAAAGAGAAAATATTCAGTGAGAGGCAGGTCTGTGGACGTAAATGCCTTGTTTAATGCCAGAGGTCAGAGGAGAATGACAAAGGCAACAGTAACTCAAATAACCACTTGTTACAACAGGTAGGCAGAAGAGCATCTCTGAACGCACAACACATCGAACCTTGAGGTGGATGGGCTACAGCAGCATAAGACCACACTGGGTACCACTCCAGTCAGCTAATAACAGGGAACTGAGGCTGTAATTGGCACAGGCTCGCTAAAATTAGACAATAGAAGATTGGAAAAAACATTGCCTGGTTTGAGTCTTGACTCCTTCTGCGACATTCGGATGGTAGGATCAGAATTTGTTGTCAACAGCATGAAAGCATGGATCCATCCTGCCTTGTATCAACAGTTCAGGCTGGTGGTGATGTAAAGGTGTGGGGGATATTTTCTTGGCACATTTTGTGCCCATTAGTACCAACTGAGCATTGTGTCAACGCCACAGTCTACCTAGTATTGTTGCTGACCATGTCCATGCTGACCACAGTGTACCCATCTTCTGATGGCTACTTGCAGCAGGATAACGCACCATGTCATAAAGCGCAAATCATCTCAGACTGATTTCTTGAACATGACAATGAATTCACTGTGCTCAAATGGCCTCGACAGTCACCAGAGCTCAATCCAATAGAGCACCTTTGCGATGTGGTTGAACGAGAGATTCACATTATGGATGTGCAGCTGACAAATCTGCAGCTACTGCATGATGCTATCATGTCAATATGGACCAAATTCTCAGGAATATTTCCAGTAACTTGTTGAATCTATGCCATGAAGGATTAATGCAGTTCTGAAAGCAAAAAGGGGTCCAACCCTGGACTAGTAAAGTGTACCTAATAAAATGGCCAGTGAGTGTATATTTAGATAACTATCTGTTTTAGGTTAAATATACAGTATATATATAAGTAAGATACATGTATTATATTTATATAGGTGTAAATACTGTATATGTTATATGTAGGATATACTGTATGTATTTCTTCACAGAAAATGCATAAATACAAGTTTTAAAATATGTGCTTTTTATTTTGTATTTTGTCTAAGGATTGCCTGAAAGTCTGTCTGTCTCTCTCTCTCTCTCTCTCTCTCTCTCTCTCTCTCTCTCACTTTCATGGGTGGAGGGGATATTTTATGGACTTAATGCTGACAATACGATTGCCCTTCAGCGCGAATGCTTTTCCATTTTGTACCATAAAGAATATTATTTTCCTGCCAGCCAATTTTCTCCGTTAGTCCCTAATTGGCTCCATAAATCTGGTGGCGTGGAGGGTGAGGAATGTTTCGGTGTCGCAGAGTGTAATCCTCACCCTTATTTACCAATTCATTAAGATTCATTGATGCAGGATAGGGTGAGAGGAAATGACAGCATAAATCAGGGTTCCAACATAATGACCCTAATCAGCTGGGAATTGCAGAAAATGGCATGATGAACTATGTCCTTGCGTTAGTGCCCACTGTACGTTGTCATTGCGCTTGCTTTATGGGTGGGACGCATCTCTCTGACACAGACTGTATTTAACGCAAAAAAAGAGTTGTTAAAAAGCCGATTCCATTAAAGTGCTCGTTGGTTTCATGCAAGGTCTTTTGCCGTTTACCCCCAGCATGCCCTTTACCTTTGGTTTAACTGCTTAATGGAAGGAAGGATACTCAAATCTTTCTTTTTAACCCTTTCGCTATACTGTATTGCTTTAGAAAACACTGGACCGTTTCTTCGCAATTTTAGGGTCAAATATGGACAAATGTTTGTTTATGTTTGTTAAGGAAAAATCTTTGTTTATATTTGACCTAAAATTGTTTTCAAACAACCCAGCAATAATTAGAATGTACATGTCATCTTAAAGCAAGATACACTGTAAGAAATGTTGGGTTCCACACAATTGATTTGTGCTGGCACAACATGAAGGAATTAAGTTAACTTACTAGTTTTTTTAATAAAATTAAGTGTATTAGACATAAAACATTTCAGCTGTCCCTCCAAAAAATTCAAGAGTTGTGTCGTTTCAGCTCATTTTAAATGAGTAGTTTGAACAACAGCAAGGGTAATTTTTCAGGGCATCAATTTTGTTGTAAACATTCAGAAAGATATTTCCCTTTGAGCATAACTCCAATTTGGCACCGACACTGTGCAATATCCTTTTCTCGATATTGGCTGTATACATAGGACGGAAACTATACCAAGCGATGTTGTGGTTGTCTGTGGTGAAAATTTTTGGTTGCATAAAACTATAGAGAGGTCATGTGATTCCTGAATGTTGCAAAGTAGTCTTTCGGGGTTCCCCTATGGTTTTAGCTTCTGTTCACAACACATGAGCCGTGACGTCAAATGTTTTTGTGCAGATTTTGTGCATGCATGCTCTGAGATTTGCTGAGATCTACTGCATGTTTATGCCTGATAAAGCCAGAGGACTAGTCTATCAACTTTACTTATGCCTGCTGTGTGTTCTGCAGTCAACACAGTTAATGAGTTAGTTCCCACAAATAGACCTTCATTTTCTCAACCTCAAGGCATCCTACATTAGGGGTATTCGACTTTCTTCTTTCTGATGAAAGACCCTCTTCTAGGGTTATGTCTTTTATCCTCTAAGATTGGATCACTGTTTTGTATTCTGCATTTCCACCGGTGAGTAGTCTCTTTTTAACGCACTTTAACAATGACTGAAAAGTTTGATTATATATGAAAATTTTTATTACGAAATTATTGAGGCATGTTTTACTATAGATACTATACTGTCTTTACATGCTGAGTGCCATTCTAAAGCTTTGAAGATAAAAGAAAAAATCATTTTTAATCAGAAAAAGTCATATACACCTAAGATGAAAATCATTGTCTATTATTATGTTTTGTTTAAACTTTTGTGTAATCCTTAAAGTGTTAAAAATTATTTAGTGATTTTCTTGACATTTTTATTGTCATGTGTTGACAAATCAGAGAGCGATTGTACCTGCTATTAAAGTTTGGATAATAATTTTTAATGTGAAAACATTGCAAATTGCAAAACAAACCTGAGCTGTCATGTGCAAAATCCTACAAACATTTTGCTTTCTGTCTTTTTCAGCTATAAGAACTTTTATGACTTATTGTTTTATTTTTATATAGCATTATTAATTATTTATTTAAATACATATGAAGTTATGAGAAATCCACTTCTAATTCCCCTGTAATTTTTTTCAATATACATATTGTGAATGTGCATATTGATCAAAATAACAATTTTAAGTTATAGATTTGATGATTTATTTTTAAAGTTAAAACATTGTTATTATGTACAGTAGATGTATTATTTTGACCATTTCCCATTTTATGGCGCCAAGGTGGCGTAGTGAGTAGCACGTTCACCTCACAGCAAGAAGGTTGCTGGTTTGAGCCTCGGCTGGGTCAGTTGGCATTTCTGTGTGGAGTTTGCATGTTCTCCCCATGGTTGCGTGGGTTTCCTCCGGGTGCTCCGGTTTCCCCCACAAGTCCAAAGATATGCGCTACAGGTGAATTGGGTAAGCTAAACTGTCCGTAGTGTATGTGTGTGAATGAGAGCGTATGGATATTTCCCAGAGATGGGTTGCGGCTGGGAGGGCATCCGCTGCGTAAAACAAATGCTGGATAAGTTGGCGGATCATTCCGCTGTGGCGACCCTGGATTAATAAAGGGACTAAGCCAACAAGAAAATGAATGAATGAATGAATTAATTTCCTATTTTATGCAAAAATGTTAGTTTATTTATGTAAATATTAAGTAATATCATCAATAATTTACAGAATAAAATAAGAAATCATTTACTTAAATAACTATTATATCTAAAGAAAAAATATATATTTTCAAGTCATCTCTCTCTCTTTTTTTTTAACAGCATGGCCTATTGCACATTTCATATTCCTTTATTTATAGAATTCAATGTTTAATTTAAGAATTTAACATATCACATTTCAATATGTCATGTTTTGGAAAGCAAAATAATATTCAATATAATACTCCACAATACATATTGAGTATCCAGGTTGCTCTGCTGGGCTGTAGTTATGTTGTTGCCTTTTTCCATTAATGCCAATTGACACCATGGCAGTGCAACTGGGTAATTTACCCCCCTGATAATGTGTCTAATAATACAAGCCCTCTCATGGCTTAGACTGGAAATATTAATTAGACAAAGTTCGTAGAGGCTAAACTCCCCGTCCCACAAATACGCAGTTGACACATTTCCTCTGCGCTAAAGTCCACGTTCGCTCCACCCACAGGGAGATTTCGAGTTACAATGATTAAAAATATATGACACACTTTTAAATAATATTAAAACAATATGCACTTTGGCCAGTCCCAGAGGACGCAGGAGATTGAATGCCTTGTTTTCTTTGCCGAATGCACGCGGGTGTTTGACAGTTCTCATTTGTCCGTTGTGCTGTGGGGCCTTTTGAGTGAAAGCCTCTTCCCTGCGGCTCGATGCTTCAAAATGCGTACAGTGAGTCCTGCTTCCTGACTTGCAAGTGCGCTAATCATCACAAGCTGTCTACGCACCGATCCTTCAATGTCGCTTGAAGGAGAGCCGCTGTAAACCACTCATGACTGTAGTTCCACATCCCAAAATTGGCCTTTCTATCCTGGTAGCGACTGCATTAAAACTCATTAGACTTTTTCTTATTTACTTTGGTCTCTGTTGGCTGTTTCGCTAAAAATACCGTGGCCTGCCTTACTTTTTTTTTTTTCTGCATTCCATCGTAGTCTTGGCACAGCAGGGCCTTAAACGCCACACAGACTTTGTCGTCAACTCATTCGGAGGAGACGAACTTGTTTTGTGTACCTTTTGGAAATTATACATCTATTTAGCTTCTCCGCTGGAGTTGTCTTGCGGTTGGCGGCATCCTGATTGTTCATTTCTTGTTCATTTCTCAAGCTTGCGGTGCGATAATGGCTTCGTATTTATTTGAATCATCGTGCGCAACATTACCGAGCGTTGGTGGTGATGGTCTGATGATATGTTTCAATCTGGATTTCACGCCAAAGGATCTTATTACATTTCTCTCGATGTGTCATAAATATGTGTTTAGACCCCTGTATCACTTATTTTTGTAGTTCTTCAGAGTGAGTATAAATCAGTGTGGAGAGTTTAATGAAGTGAATGTGAGCGGTTGGACTGAGAAGAAAAGAAGGTAAAAAAATGCAAAACACAACACTGTTAGGAAAGATTAAATAAGGTTTTTTTTTGTTTTTGATACACAAAGGAAAATTGTATTCTACTTTAGCTCGAATAGATTGAATAGGTACATTACACTCTGAGCTAGCTGAGAAGAAATGAGAGGAAATCATGATGCAGGTTTTAAGGGCTATATGCATGATAAAGCATGCAAATCGCTGCATTACAGTAGCAAACATGGTGAGAGAAAGTGTACATGTTGAGTGTATCATGCTCTTTCAAATCGGAGTTATATGATCAACTATCTTGATATTGTGAATAATGCATGCATAAGGGAGCCGCTGTAAATATGCAAGGTGGAAAACACTTTTTCAGGTTGTGGACCATATTTTGGTCTAGTCTCCATCTCCTTCCTAATCTAGTCTTGTCTGTCATCTTTCTATCCTAACGCTTCTCTGCTCTAACTTGTGTTGTACAGACCAGAGCAGTTAGAAATGTGGTATGCATAGAAAAACCGAGATGTACTAGTTGTTATAGGAATAATCATGGGTGGCACGGAGGCTCAGTGGTTAGCACTGTCACCTGACAGCAAGAAGGTCGCTGGTTTGAGTCCCAACTGAGCCAGTTGGCATTTCTGTGTGGAGTTTCTGTACATGTTCTCCCCGTGTTCACGTAGGTTTTCTCTGTGTGGTTTCCCCCACAATCCGAAGACATGTGGTATAAGTGAACTGGATGAACTAAATTGGCCATAGTGTATGAATGTGCATGGGTGTTTCCCAGTACTGGGTTGCGTCTGGAAGGGCATCCGCTGTGTAAAACATATGCTGGAATAGTTTGTGGTTCATTCCACTGTAGCGACCCCTGATAAATCAGGGACTAAGCCGAAGGTAAATGAATGAATGAATGAATGAATAGGAATAAATACTATAAAATGACAGTGCCCAAAAATTCAATTCAAGTTTAATTATCCTTCCAAAGCAGCTTCACAAAAGGTGCACATCATTACATTACAGTCAAAATCAAAAGTTATGGAGACGGGAACAAGGTTGGCAGTATATAAACATAGTTAACCTGCAGTTATACATTATATAGTGTCATAATGTTATAATACATGATAAACGAATTGTATTTGTGTATTGAGTGTTTGTTACTTAACACTTTGTGATGACTAAAAATACTTTGTAATTTCAACTTTCATAGCAAGCTGTATGTAAATGTGCTGATATTGTGTCTTCTGCTGTAAAACGTGGATATGCTGATATAAACAAAGAATGAGGGGATGTCTTTTATTTGGATTATTAAATGTAAAACCTAAATACATTTATTGACACTTTTGACATAATGCTAAATATTTATCCTTACATCCTTATTGAATTATTGTGGAAAAAATACAGACCCAAAATATGATCTACTTCTTCTAGTAAAAACTATGCAAATATCCAACTTTCTGATTTTATTGGATATTAATGCAGTCAAATCCACAAAAACACACACACAAAAAAAATCATAAAATAATGTTTACAACTCCATTTTCCATTTTTCTCAGAAATCATGCATTAGGAAAGGGTTGAGAGAGAGTACATTTGAGTCGAACTCCTCCTTTAAAGGTGTAGTTCATCAAGAAATGAAAACTCTTATTATTTATTCACTTGTTCAGAACATTTTTGAGATTCTTTCTTTTATTGAACACAACATAGGATATTTTCAAAAGTACCCATTGACTTCCATTCTAAATTTATCCCAACTATGGGCGTCTATTGGTCCCAGCAACCAGCATTCTTCCAAATATCTTCTTTTTTTGTGTTTAACAGAAGAAAAAAAACCTCATAAAGGTTTTGAAGTGACATGAAGGAGAGGTCGTTTTCATTTCTGGGTGAACTATCACTTTAAGAGCGTAGTTGTTTATGTACACACCTCCTATCAAATACTTCTTTTTTTACAGCCTTCGTCAATACCATTTTGCATGTTTACAGTACAGTTAAACTTGACGCTTTGTCATCGTAAATAGCCAAGAACCCACAGCCATAATTGATATTTTTCCAAGGACTAGTTACTGAGTAATTGACTGTGGTAATGTTTAACTGGTTTTACAAGTTCCTAGCCTCTGTTTTCATGGAGGTGATACGGATGATGATGATGATGATGATGATGACGATGATGACGATGATGTCTGTTTGTTTCTCAGACCGAACCGGACGTTTAGAAGGAACGTGAGTTTCCCTCCCTGTTGACTGACATCTAGTTTGCATTCGCGTTGGCCGTTTAGCAGCTGTAGCCCACCCGTTCTAATGCTTCTTTAAATGTCAGGAGAACGACTGTTTGTTTGTCTTGAGTTTCTCCTCTGGCTGTTTATTCAAGACGGGGCTTGCATTTGCATTGACCTTGCTGTCCATGCATGCATCCATTCTTTTTTTTCTTTCGTCCCATCGCTCTCCGAAGAATGTTTACATTTCGGCTCGCCCTCTGTGTAACCTATGGGATCTGTTGATCATTCCACCTGGTTAATGTTAAATTGCGCTTTGCGAGACGATGTGTTTGTTCATAAACAGAAAGAAAAGGCCCTGTTGTTTACCGTAGCCATGGCTGCAATCAGTTATTAAACAAATAGCCAGCTTTGTTTGTAGGAGCTGCCGGACGAGCATTAGCCTTACAAGGTCTGGAAAGCAAACTGGAGAAAGCACAAAAGAATAGACAAAACCGCGTCTGTCCAAGCGTGCTGGGGGGTTTTGTGGAGATGCGTTTCTGGCCCTGGAGAGGCCCGTCCAGATTAGAGGGGCTGTTTGGTGTCGCGGTGAGATCTCCTTTTGGCAGAATGTCATCGCTGCTGTCATTTCCTCTTTGAGAAAGGCGACGAGCGATTCTTTTCCACGAGGGCGAGTTGCGAGCTGTGATTGTGCGCTCACGTGTGAGTGATGCAAAGTTGCGCCTCGAGACAGAAGACCCAAACCTAAGGTAACACAATGCTTGATATCTAGCTTAGATGCGTGATGAGAATGCTGACGTTTGCTAAGCATTCGCACATAATCAGAGTCAGTTGGAGTGAATTTGCATTACATTTTAGGGACCCTATATTGATTAAGTGATTGTTGATTTATTTATTAATTGATTGATTGATTAATTTAATGGAGAGATGAATACATTTTAATAAAATCAACTATTTAATTTATTGAAATATCTGCATTATAAGGGTTGTGGTGTTTAAATTCTCAATAGGTCTTTGTATTTACATGCATACTTTGTAACAGGATAATATTGCAAAATTATCTTGCCCAATCATAAGTTATTGATCATACCATAAATATAATTCTTGATATATTTTAGACATGACGTTTGTTAAGCAACGTAAGTATGTTTGTTAATTTAGAGTGAATTTGCATTCCATTTTGGGGACCCAAATGTATTATAGATTAATGGATTGTTGATTTATTATTGATATTGACTAGTTAAATTGAGAAATGCATAAAATATTAACAATTCATTATTATTAAAATCAACTATTTTATTTTATTTTATTATTTACTTGCTTATTTAATCTAACGGGATAATATTTGATGTTGTTTTCCTTTTGTCCAATCATAAGTAATTGATCATACCATAAATAAAATTCTTGACATCTTGCTTAGATGTGTGGTATACATGTACTTGCGCTTGCTAAGCATTCACACGTCCAAGACATTTGGAGTGACTTTTCATTACATTTTGGGGCAGAGTGATATCAATGATTTAATAATTGATTAGCTGACTAACGAAATTATGAAATAAATAAACGATTAATGAAATAAGCTATTTATTCATGTTATTTATTAAATTATTTATTTATAATATAATATAATATAATATAATATAATATAATATAATATAATATAATATAATATAATATAATATAATATAATATAATATAATATAATATGTATAATATAATATCATGTGTGACCATGGACTACAAAACCAATGATAAGTGTAATTTTTTTTACATTTAGATTTATACATCACCGAAATATATAAGCTTTATTTGATTTATGTTTTTTAGGATAGGACAACATTTGAAGTCCTTAAAAAAATGTGTAATCTGAGGGTTGAAAACATTGAGAATACTGAGAAAATTGCCTTAAAAGTTGTTAAAAAGTTGCCTTAAAGCTTAAAATATTTACACTAGGGGTGGCGCAGTGGCTCAGTGGTTAGCACTGTTACCTCACAGAAAGAAGGTTGCTGGTTCGATTCCCGGCTGGGTCAGTTGGCATTTCTGTGTGGAGTTTGCATCTTCTCTCTGTGTTCACATGGTGCTCCGGTTTCACCTACAGTCCAAAGACGTGTACAATAGGTCAATTGAATAAACTAAACTGTGTATACAGTAAGTGTGTGTGAATGAGTTTGTATGGGTGTTTCCCAGTACTGGGTTGCAGATGGAAGGGCATCCGCTGCGTAATACAGTACATTTGCTGGAATAGTTGGCGGTTCATTCCGCTGTGGGGACCACTGAATTAGGAACTGAACGAATGGATGATATATTTACACTAGACAATTTACAAAATATCTTGAAACATAATATTTAAAGTACTCTTAAGTTCATTTAATGCGAAAAAATGAAATTTATTTAAATGTTTTTCGTAGCTGGATTTGAAATATTTTGGAATTTGACGATAACAAAAAAATCTCATATCCCAAACCAAAATATAAACTCTTAACTCTGCTCATACCAGTCATCTAGCCAAAATACAGCTGTCTGCGTTACTCATCAGAAATCCTTGGGGGCGAAAGCAGAAAAGAAAAAACGCTCAAGATGCTCTCACACCTTTTCAGTCCTACAGATCATTGTGTTGTCTAGACAAGCAACAACAGTTGAGCCTAAACAACAGTGTGATCGTGGTTTTTTTGTCGTCTTTATTGTGACTACTTATCTGGAGCGTAAGAATGTTGTGCTTTTGTTGAGCGCTTGTGTAAACAGGGGATGTGTGAGAAAGCAGAATTGTGAGAGCAGGTGGGCTTTCAGAACTTACGAGAAATGACAGCATCTTTTTAACACTGATGAGAGTCTGCTTTCCGGCCTGCTGCACCAAACACACAAACACACTCTCGCCATAAACATGCGCCCAGTCAAATCCTGGCAAATAATAAATACGGGAGAAAGCCCTTGATATTCCGCGCTTGCTCATGCTTTTATCTGGGCCAGGTGGGGTGTGCATGTGATTTTTGTGTGTGCGATTATCAGATGAAGCGAACAAAACGTCAACATACACAAATTCTGTATTATCCGTTGTTTGTTGCAAACACTTGTTGTGTTTAGCAAGCAAGGGGAAAAGGTGCAGACATCTGATGATGGAGGTTTGTTTAATCGGTGCCTGCTGGCGGAAGCTTAATCTCAGGGAATTTCCATTATTTCCAAGTTTTGCTTTAAGTCTTTGTTTTCTTTTTATTTAAAGCTGCGATAAACACTGCAAACAAACAAATCTGTTTCTCCTGAATTCTTGCTGCTTTTACATGTGCATTTCTGTTATTCATATTTATTTTCTACATCTAAAATCCTTTTTCTGTACAAATGCATCCCAATGAAAAAAAGGTCAAGACAAATCCAGGCTGGAATCATAGTGATAAGACGGTAAAACAATAGCTTAATTCATAAAGCCATTGACATTATTAATGCCTTACCACCAGGTTATTTTGTCCCCCCCATCTATTTGATATTTGTGATGGATAACAGGCATTTTCTTTCATCCCCTTTTTTAGATTGTGATATTGCAGCTTTTGAATTATTCCATGGTGAAATTTTAATGAGAAAGTAGATTTATGGGTTTCATTTGTTTGTCAATTCCGAAATTAATTGGGTGTTAATTTTAGCTGGCCCTCTTCAGACGTGGGTACGCGCGCGCATGCATTACTTTGCATTCGTTGCAGCTTCACGTCTTTATTGTGGGTCACTAGTTTTGCATACATTAAAATAGCCCCCTGGCGCATTCTCATGATTACTTTTAGAGATGCCACGCATTGGCAAATTTACGCCCTTCCTTTATAATTATGAAAATTTAGTACGGAATGACAGTGCATGCATAATAGCCATTATCACCCTCTTTTATGGAACACAATGAAAAAAAAAGGGAGAGAACAAATGAGACAGTAAAACGTAAAAGAGACAGAAAGAGAGAGAAGCATGCTAAACAAGCCGCAGCTTGTTTGTGGGAGTAGCGGGTACTTAATTGAAAGATGATTTTGAGCATGCTGTAGTTTAGTTGTACATGTAGATTATTTGCATAGTGTTGGGTTTTTTTTTTTTAGGAAATAATAAAATATGTTATTATCAATGGTTTAAGGGACAATGTTTTAACTGTCATGGAAATGTTGCAAATTAAAAATAATGGAATATTTCAAATAAATTAAATATGAGTAAAAAATTAATATGAATATGATTTAGATTTAGATGTTTTTTTTTCTGCTTAGATAGTGATGTGATTTAGAGCAAAATTATCTATTGTATATTACAATTAATTGTGCACTATTGTTTGTGTGCTTTGTTGTGTTTAATTGAATGAATTCAGTATATCATAAATAATGTCCCCTTTTAGGGTTTTTGTTTTAAATACTTAGATTTATATATTAAACAATACATATGCTAAATATGCTAAATACATAGGCTAAATAATATGCTAAATAGGCTAAATAAATGTATCAGAGGTTGCATTAGACTTTCTGACTGGTTATACTTTTATAAATTCAATCATAATCTGCTATTTCCCCTCATTTTAATATCTATCTTTTTATTATTGCATTGCATTTAGTAACAATTACAACATACAGGCTTAAAGTATATATTTTTATTGTAGATGTATTTGTTTAAACTTTCAAATTTCATGTACAGCATCCTTCATGTTCAAAACCTTAGCTTCACCAGTGACAAGGAACCATCCCAATCCACATGTCTTTGCAACATCCCAATCCTTCATCAAGACGATGATTACACAAATATATGCAATTGCAGATTTCGAACAGAGGTGGCAACAATCGTCGCAACCTATTTATCTTATATAGAGTGTTACTACAAATCTAGATTGTTACTGTCATAATTATAGCCAGCATTTATTCTGCTTGACAGGCATCACAAAATGTACATTGTTGTTGAATGACAGTTACCAATTATGCTGCCTTACAGACCCTGATAGCCCCGCCTTAAAGGTCTTCCATGTGACCAGAAGTGAAGAAAAGCTGTTTTAAAGGAAGGTTATGGTATTTGATTAAGGGCAAATTAGTTTTTACAAAATAATGAAGTGCACAGATACATAGTTTATAACAAACAATATTATATACATAAAAAAGAAAAGTACATTTAGATTTTATGCCGAAAATATATACTGTGGCAAGTTTACTGTGTCTCCTTTGGGGCAGACATGTTAAGATTATTATGCAGTTTAACTGTATTTGATTGTGCTTCATGCAGACTAAATTACTTTTAAACATTTTATTTAAAAAAGCATTTATAAGGACAATAAGGAGTGACCCCAAAAATGACAGAGGGCCTAAAAAATAGTCAGATGGAATCATTTTGATGAACATGAGCTCTGAGAAAAGGTTATAGTGTTATTGTGGTACAAAACACAAGTAGTCTTGTTGACAGTACATCAACTTTCTCAAAAACAGACAAAGGAAGATACTTCGCTTTTTGTTGGTCCAGATGGGATTGGTCAGTGGCCAATGTGTTCATGTAACAGCCTCTCCCTACAAACCTGGCTTAGCAATTATCATCCGCCTTATTACTGTCTGAGAGGGCCAGCATTATAAATCTGAATTCTTTTCAATTTTCACCTGCCTGTGTGATTAGCACCCACTGCTTTAAGGGCATTCATTCTGCCTCATATCAATAATTAATAAGCCAAGTTAATTTACTTCTGCCTGACTTGGTCAGCTTCATTAAGATGGTCTGAAACAGGGCTACAAGGCACTCCGCGCCAACAAGGGCCTCAATGAATACAAAAGATATAAATCTTAAGCGTCTTTCTCTGGACGACATGGATCGGTATGTTGAAGGAGAGAAGTAGACTTTTGGGATTGCGTGGCTGGACTGTTAGCCTGGAAGCGTTTGGAAGAACAAAAAGCCTTTTTGTGTGTCAGAATAGGCGTCATTAAAGTCTAATGTATTATTGGAAAGTACTTTGGAAGTAGATCGGAATATTTTCAGGTTTGTTTATTTGCGTGCGGGATCTAGGACCGTGGCATTAACTCAACACCCAGGATGCAAACGTTTGCTGAGAATTTTTGATTCGGCAGATTTGTAATCCGAACAACTCCCCTGCCCTGTTTCCCATTAAAAAACCATCGGCTTGTGGTTCTTCTGGGAGCAATGCAAGTAAATATATCCATTTCACTTGAACAAGTTTTGTTTGTGAGCGAGTGTGTTTTCTTGGGCCTCTCTGCTGAGACGTGACCGAGGTTGGGTTCTCATCCCATTTGCTTTTTGCTGTTGCTTTAGTCTTTTAGGCTCAAAGAGAAATAGAAAATAATGGGGCACATTTTCATAAGATCACGTAAAATAAAAAAGAAAAGAAAACAAATTGTGTAAAATTGTGTTAAATGTGTACCTATAGTGTGTCTGTTTTTGGTTTGTTGTGAATATACAGTATAACACTACTGACATACTTCAGTATATGTTCTTATAAATGCAATTCATCCACAATGACCTCAGTTTTTCTGGATATCAGGAGTCTGTGGGCTAGGTTTGATACATCCAACAACTGAACATTGCACATTTCAGGTTGCTACAGTGAGTAATAAGAAGTAGTGGATGGTGGGTGGAGATATGCAGATTAATTGGCGTTAATTTATAATAAGATTTGGATCCTATGTAGGCATGGGCCGGTATGAGATTCTGAGGGTATGATAACCTTGGATAAAAATATCACGGTTTCACGGTATGACGGTATTGTGTTTACTGCTTTCTTTTTATATATTCTTTTTAAATGTCTGGCTAAAAAACAAACCCTTTTCCCCCCATGAACACAATATATTTTATTTTGAGAAACATTAAAAATATTTTGGGGCAGTAAACATGTCAGGCTAAATAATTCAAGTGAATCATTGACTTCTGTTGTCTTCATTTATTTAAAAAACACAGATGTCTTTACAATTTACACTTAAAAAAAACAAACAAAAAAATGTACATAAAAAATCTTACTCATACCTTAGGAACGGTATAGCAGAAAATTTGGGCGGTATGAAAACCTTGACTTTTCCATACTGCGGTATACCTTGAAAACGGTTATCGTCCCATGCCTAATCCTATGCCACTTGGGGAGTGAAATCACAGTACTTGCTAAAGAAGGCTTTACAAAAACTAAGTTACCGGGTTATCCTTTTTCACATTTCTGTCTTGGTAGATGTTGCCTTTAAGATTGCACCTTTGCAGCTTGTGATGTGTTGAAAGATTCTGTATGAAAGTGTTCAAACTTATGTTACTGCTATTATTTTAAACCACAGTCATGCTTAAAAGGCAAATCAGTTGACCGCATCAACTGAGGAATGGTTTTAAGAATGTTTGTTTGCTTGTTTGTGCGTCTGTGCTGCAGGTTTTTAAGTCATGATGCAGGAGTCGGGGACAGAGGCGGCAAACGGAACGGCCCATCAGAATGGCGTTCTGCCCAGTGTGGAGGGACACAGAGAAGTTCGGTCCAAAAGCACCACTCCTTCCTCTGACATCACAGCATCTGACATCATCAACTTCCAGCAGCACCAGGTTTTACTTTCTGCTCCTTCCAGTGATTGTTTCCTCAAATTCAGTCTTTATTCCCATTCTCTTTCTTTTCCTTTAATCCCTTCTTGCTTTTTTTATTTCCTACCTTTTGTTCATCACCATCACTCAAATAATATATATATATATTTTTTGCTTGTTCAACCTACTTATTTAAAATGAGCTGAAACAACACAATTATTAATATTTCATTGGGACAACATACTTTTTTATGTTCAGTTCACATAAATTTGTTAAAAGTGTTAAGTTAACCTAATGGATTTGTGTTGGGACAACATGAATGAATTGTTTGGAACCCTGCGTTTTTTACAGTGATGCTTACAGTGTTAATGTAATTTATTTTCCATTTTTATCCTTTTATTTCCTTTAATCCTTTCTTCATTTGCCTTTTTGTTTGTTTGAGTCTTTCTTTCTTGCTTGCTTATTTTTATCTCTTCTTTTCATTATTTGATCATTCATGACTTTTTTCCTCCATTTCTTCCTTTCTTTTTCCTAATTCATTTTCTCTGTCCTTTATTCGTTTGCTCATTCCTACCTACGTGCCTACCTCCCCTCCGTTCTTTCATTCTTGCACCTGTCTGTTATTAACCCATGTCAACAGCATCCTTCTCTCCCTCTTTAAGTGCTTGTAAATATTTTATGGTCACACCCCCTCCGACCAGAGTACATAAACACATTATTATGATTATTTATGTATATTGAGAGAGGTTTGAATTTTTAAACGCACTAAGTGCTCTTTCTGTGATTGTGTTTTTGGTTGCCAATGTGTTTATCTCGGCAACTCTGCATCTGCATTCAGGTGAAATATTTATCACGCATGTTGCAATGGACAAATGCATAGGTGCAATGGAATGTACAGACAGGCAGTGCATTCGGACGCCACAGATTTCACCTGTCGCATTGTAAACACCCCTAACACTCGGGTGGAAATTTCAGAGAGCTTCGCTTCAAAGCATCGAAGCGTAGAGTGTTGCCGCCGCTTTTATGATATACCAAGAGTGGCCAAAAACATCTGGGAATAAACAGACAAACTCTTTCTGCCCGTCTGAGTGTTGTGTTTGCTACAAGACAGCGTGTGGAGCGGGCCAGCACTGAAAAGATCAGGCAGTCGTGTGTTATCTGCACCCCACGGCATGATGGGAGATGTTGTCAAGGGTTGTTTGGTGGGGATGGGGAGCTTCTGAAGAAGCTGTCTATTGGAGTTGCATGGCTGTCTACGAACTGAAAAGCACAATATATGGGTTTTAACAACAAACAGGACATGCCTGATCTAAAGAAAAGAAGAATGACCCAAAACTGATTTGTTTTTGTTTCATTTCGTACAAGGGATATTAATTTTGCATTGTGTCTAATTTAGTGAGATGTTGGTTGTGAATTAGAAAGATTGCGTATAGGGATAAAACCCATTTGACATCTTGATTTTTGCTTGGGATCAATCTGTAACTAGAGTATATCGCCATCAATCAATAACACGAAGCATCTGAGATTGGCTCTGGCTTTCGCTTTCTCCTGTCTTCTGAATTGCTTCAGTCTGTTGTGCGCTTCTCGGACTTAGCGTGATGTTGTCAGTTTGAAAATCACAGGCATACTGAATTCATTACCGCAGTCGTCACACAAAACCGTGGATAAGATTTCAATAACTGCAGGCCACAGTTGAGTAAACAGTTGCACTGAAACTTAATTCCTGTTGACTTTGCCTTCATTCTGTGCCAGGGGCTCACTCTGATTCACTCGGCTGAGACAACAGGGGTTACGACTCTGACGAATGCAAGGAAATGGAGAGAGAAGAAAGAAGGGAGAGGAGATAGAGAGAAGCTAAATGCCAGAGCGGTTGGCCAAGTCAGGGATGTGCACTTGACACTGTTACCACATTACTTCATCGTTTTATTGCGACTGTGATGAGTGAAGGAACCAAGATTTGCTTTTTTTTTTCAAGCTGCTTGTTAGATACCAGCTGTGTTGGGGAGCAACTATATTTACTGCTTTTCTCAGGAAGATAGCAGGAGATCTGCTGTTTTCACAAGCTTAAATGGTGTTTCTTTGGTGCTTTTTACACTTTCGACTTCCTTTAGTGCACAAAAAGCACTAACAATTGATCAAAATGTCTGTTTTTTTTAATATATATATATATATATATAT
>CAIGQQ010033975.1:2348122-2370042 GCA_903798035.1 Danio albolineatus | reverse complement strand
ATTGACAAGTCTATTGAAGAACTATTGAAAGGGGTTTTTAATATTATTTTTAAACAACTGAAATAATATCAAATAATGATTAAATGATTTGTGTGTAATGTGTGTATAATTGCCCCAAGTAGATTAAACTAAACTAATCTACTGTAAATGTAAAAATATAAATTACTACTTAAAATTTGATACTGTACTAAAATAATTAGTAAAAAAAATACAAATAAACTGTAATTGAAATAAAAAAAAATGAATGTAAAATACAAAATATTTTATTTAAAATTAATCAATTAAAATGACAAAAACATGTTTTTCTCGCTTTTGTTATCAGTTCACAATTACATTTCCTTGCAAAATTTGCACAAAGCAAGATTGGGTTGCGATTTGGTTAATCTGTGATTTAGTAAATCTGTGCTGGTCTGTGTGTGTGTGGCCGGGGGTTGCTAATGGTTTGTGGGTAATTTCCCCTATGTCTTCTTCTATCAGCAGAACTTCCTTTCATATAAGACTTCTTAGTAAAATGCTGATATTGTATTTGACTGTAATCTATCTTCATGAGCGCTTATTGTCATGCTATGATAAACATTTCTGTTATCATTAAATCTAACAGCACAATAATTCATCTAGCATGTGTTATGATGAAAAGCAGCGCTAGTAAATAATCTCTTAATTGCAATATTAATGCAATTGTTTAGCGCACAAGCAGTCTGTTCAGCTCTCCGCTTGGCATATTTGATCCGAAAGCAAAGCATGTGACATTTCTCAAGGATCAGAGCATGTGTAAAATTATGAGAATATGATTAATTTTTCAATTTCTCTCTGCGGATATCTAATAATTGTGCCCACAGTTAGCCAAAGGCTGCTATTAAACATTAAAATGCAGAAAAAAACGGCGAGAGGAAAAAAGAAACAGCAAACAAAAAAAGGAAAGTTAGCACTTTTGTAGGGCAACAGATAAAGCAAACTAGCTGAGGGTTGTTCAGATCTTTTACAGTTTATGCTACTGTAGGCCTATTAAAAATGATTTGCAATAAATAAATAAATAAAAAGTGGTTTAATGTAACCTAATTTAATTTGCTGTTTAAGGAATAGTTTACTCCAAAATGATCATCTTTTGACAAGCATTTCCCCGCAATATTTTGACACATCGACGACTGCATATCTGCTTATTTACAGAATAAATAAGTGAACAAACAAATAATAGACATTAAATCAGATCAAAATAATTGTTAATTAGATTTTCCAGTATTAATGTGTCAGGCCTTTGACTTTTTAGCCACTGCTGTAGGCCAATTCAAAAGAATTCTAACATGTATATTAAAAAGAAAAATCTGGATTTAGGTTTTACAGTTATGAGCTAAACTTTAAAAATATGGGTAACACTTTATTTCGATGGTCCATTTTAATATCAGTAGACTGTCTACTTAACATCTGTTGATACTGACATTCAACAGACATTTAACTGACTATAAGAAACTTTGCAAGTACGTCAACTTACACTAACCCTACCCCTAACCCCAACCTTATAATCCAATGAGAATTAGTTGACATGTAACTTAAATTCAACAAACGGACCATCAAAATAAAGTGTAACCAAAATCTGTAAACTATTTCAAGCGTTTCTTCCTAATTAAAAGAAAAAACAGTTTTTAAAATATAAAATAGACATGTTTATATTCCTTTTTAGACAACACAAAACCTAAGAAAGAAGGCAAGTCATTTCACTCGGCAGCCATCTTTGAATTGCCTCTCGGGCGGTATGCTCAGGCATTCTGTCGGAATTGGGAAACATCAAATTCTCCAAAACTGTTAGCCAAGCCTAAAATTAAACAACAACTGTCTCATAAGTTTCGTTTCTAATTGTTCAAATCAAACAAAATCGGCAGTGATCGTCTGATTGCACTGCTATTCTGAAGTAATTCACAACAAAGTGACTCTCGTTGTTTACAAGTTTGTGTGCGTTTGAGTAGTTGCTGTCATGTGATGTGCGTTTGACAAGACTGATTGTACCTCATGTTCGTTTCATACAGAACACAAAACCAAAAACTTTTGATTTCAAGTGTAGTGGGTTCATGTAAATGTACAGATGTCAAGCTGTATGTGGATATATTTCTTACTGTATGTCTGTGACGCAAGTATTCTCTGAGATTCCAGTGTGTTTGTTGACAGCAGAAACTGTCGTAAAAGCACACGTCTGGTCTGAGCTTCTCCCCTGGAGAATCGTCTGTCTGTAGCAATCAATGATTGGCTCCTGTACTAGTAGGCGGGGCTTTATTCTCCATATTCAAAACTACACGAGTTAAATGTCTTGTGCACTCTGTAGTCTTTGGTTTTAACTTGAAAAAAAATTGTGAAATAAAACAGATTTTCAATCACAACAAATGTAAAATTTGTTATTCTGACCAAATTGATGGGGAAATCTGCTCTAAGAGAACATTTTTATTTGAGATATGGGAGAAATGTTACCTAATAAATCCAGTAAAAACTGAAAAGCATTAAAAAATGCAAGTAGTCTTACTCATCTTCATGTTTTTTCCCAAACTTTTTTTCTGTAAATGGTGGAACATAACAGAAAAAAAGAAAAAAATTATACTGCAGCTCTTTTTTCCCTGCAATCAATTTAAAAAGGAAGGTGTTTTACCTCCAAAACTGGCATCTGCATCAGTTTTGATGAACTCTAAGTACTTTGTTTAGAAGCAAACAGTGTATTTTTTCTGTACAGTACATTATGTGTGTACAGTACAGCATGCTTGATTGTATTTGAGATGATAAAAAGATTCTCATCTGTCATCATCATTCTCCAGGCCTCCATCTTTCCTAAATCCTCCAGCCCTCCTCCCGCTCAGCAGTCTTTATCACTTTGCTCTTTCCTCTTAATATCATCTTCATCTCAGATTGCCGTGGCACAGGGGAGATGCGCTTGTTGATCAAATTTGGCTGGTGTTGCGCTCAGCGATGCGCTTGGCTGAAGTGCCGCTGATGTGCACTGAATGCTGAGGACACTGATGGATTGATTCAGCCCGTCACAGGACAAGATAACAGCATCAGTAAATGCTGATGGAGGAGCTCGCGTGACTCCTTCCACAGCAGGCCACAGACGGGGGACAACACATGTTTGAATGCGCCCTGGACCTCTTTGGAACTGGGTTATGTTGTGGGAAATGGATATATGTGTGTATTTCAGTCCAGTGATATTTATTTAGAGTGTCACTTTGTTCAAAGGGGAGATCGCTTATAAATGTCACCCACACAAAGAACTGTAGATATGAATTTCAGTACTCAAATCTTATTTGTGGTGACGTTGATACACGAGTACTGATAGCATTTGGTATAAATGTTAAAGATTTTTGTTGAATATGTGTTTATTATTATTATTATTATTATTATTATTATTATT
Organism: Danio albolineatus; assembly: GCA_903798035.1. NCBI lineage: Eukaryota > Metazoa > Chordata > Actinopteri > Cypriniformes > Danionidae > Danio > Danio albolineatus. Next base: position 2,366,654 of record CAIGQQ010033975.1, on the reverse strand, counting down.
ATTATTATTATTATCTATTTTTACAATGTATTTTAAAGTATTACATTTTACAATAACTTGGGCTAAAAAGTTGATAAATTTATTGAATTAATAGTTATATTATTTTATAAATATTATTTTGAAACTTCTGAAATAATGTAAATTAATTTATAATGATCTACTGGCAATCTAATCATTTTAATTAGCACAGAAATGAATTAAAATAATTGAAAAAATACAAAATATGAATAGAATAATTTAATTTAAATAAAATTAATGAATATAAATGACACAAAAACATGTTTTTCTCACATTTGTTATCAGTTGACGATTGCATACTTTCCTTGCAAAATTTGCACAGAAATCAAGATTGGGTTGCGATTTGGTTTATCTGCGATTTTAGTAAATCTGTGCTGGTCTGGGTGTGTGTGGCTGGGGGTTGACAATGGTTGTGGGTAATTTCCCCTACGTCTTCTCCTATCAGTAGAGCTGCTTGTGATATAAGACTTCTTAGAAAAATGCTCATATTGGTTTTTGTTGAATAGCACCCTAAATTTAGTGTGTTTTATCAGCGTGTGTTTTCAGAAGACATCGTCTATAGCTCCAAAGCTGTATAGACCACTTTATTGGAATTTTTCATCCTTGTTTGGAACCAAATATATATTTTATTATATTTCAAGCTCATTGCAATTATACAGATACTTACATATATTTATATTTTCAAAGCTTCATTGTAGTCAATAAAGCAATCAATGATGTTTACAGTATATACATTGGCGTGTTTAAAAATAACCATCGTTGTCCAAAGTGCTTCACGATGTCAGAAAAATTGAATTTAAATAAAAATAATAATGAATAAACTGAATAAACAGTGGTGATGTAAGTATAGATGGTGACTAATACGGCATAATATGAACCAGTCGGTGCATATATTATCATATGAGAAGGTTGGTCAAACCACAGAGCTTACAACAGGTCTTTCTTTAAAGGTGAATCAATTAGTTTTAAAAATCGATTTCCCTATGGAGAAAGTGATTTGAGATTTTAGTTCTGGAACCCAACTATCGTGCTCTCTGTGGTTTCATCATACTTTCGACAATAAATGTGAGTAAATAATGACAGCTTCAATATGTATGATGAACTAATTCCTACATGGTTTAAGTAATGCAAGAATTTCCACTGAAGACAAGACTTTTTCAGCATGGTCTTGTTGACAGGTCTTCATCTTGATAGCACTACTTTAGTTAGTGTTAATCAAATGCTCTTTCGCTGGTTTCTCCCTCATTAATCAGCTGCTGATAAAGCCATGTTCGGATTTGCCAAAAAATGAAATTGTGTACAATAAATTAGTTCTTTATCTTCTTAATAAAATCAAAGTGGACATGTGGAATGATTGAGGTTATTTATAGGCCATTGGGGAGGTAGACAGACACTCTTGAGATGAGCAGACAGTTAGAGAAGGGAATGGGGAAAGTTCTGGAAAGAGAGGCTGGAATTGAAAATGACATCCAAGAGGATTATCATCTCTTATTTTCATCGCCATTTCACTATATCTTATTTGAACTTTTTTTTCACTTTACAGTTCACACCAAGACTCACTCTTAACCCTTTAAATGATAGTCAACCCAAAAATGAAAAGTGTGCATGACATTAAATGAATTTTATGAATTTTCTCAGTCCTGTGGTCACAAAACATTATTAGTCTCTCACAGGTCATCACTAGTCTCTAACCTTGTTCTGCTTTGGTCTCGATCAACTCTTCTTCAGTCTTTCTTTTTTTTTTTTTTATCTGTGTTTTCCAGGGATTTTCAGTCAGGTATAGATCAGGACTCTGGGCTGGCCATTTCACTATTTCAACATTTTCAGCTTTAAGGAACTTCTTTATCTAGTTTGCTTTAGAATCACAAGCTTATTAGGCAATGAATGCAGGGACGAAACCACACACTGCCAAATGAGCTTCTGAAAAGCATTTTAATTCTCTCAATTTATAATTAAAGTGCCATTTAAATTTAAACAGCATTCTTTTCCAAAAATCTAATTAAAAAAACAATTATACTGTTTTTCACAATATATGTGCTTGAAACTTGCATAAAATGGCTCATTTACACCTGTTCGGATAACACCTTGAACATGTGTTGTTGTCTAACTTGGATCATCTCTATACATTGACATTTAGTTCTAAAAACTGAAAGTTTTTTATGCATTTTGGCTGTGTATCTGTTAGAGCTGCATGATTCTGGCTAAAATGAGAATCGTGATTTTATTTTTTATTTTTTCTTAAAATTCAGATCACAATTTTCTTATGATTGTGTAGATGTAAAATAAAGGTTAATTTGAGTAGCCTATTATTATTGCTATTTCAGAATACAACTATTCAAAATTCTGATGTTGAATTATTATGTTTGAGACATTGACAACATTATTAGACCATGTTTTTCTACCGGTAAAATCAGACGTTTGTCATTATCAGATTCCCTCCTGCGTTATATTGAACATTATAGGCTGTAGTTACACTGACACTGTTAAACATTTATTATCATGCACAACACTCTCTGTTCGCTATGAAAGAAAAACATATTAAATGCTTGTCATAATCATTAATCTAAAATGCGATATGATCATTTAAATGATGTGCCCACTTTTGCTTTCATTTTCACTGCTAAGTGCGGTTCATACTTCCGCACGGCTCCCAAACAATCGCTTTGTGCCACAAACTGAATGTTATTTACAACTTTATTAGCTGTTATTTACAGCCTGTGCAAGTTCTGTTCACTAAAGTAGGCATTATTCACAGGTGCACGTGTGCCCGCCCTCTCTGTTGTATTAGTTCATGGTCAGCTCACGTCACGTGTGTTTTTGTGGCCAGAAATGACATTTTTGGGTTAATTCATCCTTATGAATACAGTATGTGACTCTTTCAACACCATTTGGAGGTGTCCCCGTTGCTGAACATAGTATGTAAAACAACGTGAAGACTTGTGTGGCTGCCTTTGCTTCTCTCCTGAACATGAAAATATGATTGACAGAATCATATAAACGCTAACTTAAGATCGTCTAGGGCAGGGATGTCCAAACTAGGTCCTGGAAGGCCGGTGTCCTGCAAAGTTTAGTTCCAACCCTAATCAGACCCACCTGGGCTAGCTAATCAAGCTCGAAGCATCCTTGCAGGTGTGTTGAGGCTAGTTGGAGCTAAAATCTGCAGGACACTGGCCCTCCAGGACCGAGTTTGGATATGCCTGGTTTTGAAAACAATACTATAATCATCTCTGTGTAAAGTACATGCTAACTACTAGCCTGTAGTAGCATTCATAGTAAAGCACTTTAGAGAAAAATGGAAAAGAAAAAATATCAGGATATCATCATTGTGTAAACATACACTAAATAAAGGTCTCCACATAACCCACAATCCTCCGCTTCTGAGCACACTTCAGTACACTTAGCATTTCAGCTGAGGTAATCCGTAAACTACAGAAAGCAATTGAGTTTCCACAGTGTATGTCATCTGTTTTTAGCAATCTCACTGAAGCCAGAATCACACACACACATGCAACACCACATATTTCAAACAGATGTTGAAGTCAGGAGGCACACAAGATCCCGCAATCAAAATAATTATCCTTACAGCCAAATGTTTATAAAGTGTTTATGTGACACTAAGCATCGGGTCTCACTGAAGTAGCCATCATGTGTTAAACACGTTAAAGCGCTTGTCAGTCTCTAAACACCTTGACACTTTCTGGCCTCATACAGTTGTTTATTATTATTAGAAAAATAAACCATATTATTACAAGCAGTTCATAATACATCATTTTGTTTTCATAGGCGTACCATATTTTGGTGTTCATGAGCCATTTTGTTCTACCTTTTATATTTACATTTTTATTTTTATTTTTTTTTTAATTTAATTAAATTTTATTCATCCATTTTCTTTTCAGTTTAGTCCTTTTATTAATATATATTTTTAAATTTTATTTAATAACATTTTTTAATTAAATTATTTTTTTTAAATATCTCATTTTATTTTTTATTTAATTTAGTTTTCATTTTTTAATAAATTTAATAAATTCATTTTCCTTTTTTATTTTTTTATTTTTTCATTTTATTTGTTAATTTAATTTGATATATAGTTTTAATTATTTCATTTTATTTTTTATTTATTTTATTTTTTAATTATTTAATAATTTATAATTTTAATTTACATTTTTTTATTATTTAAATTATATACATATTTTTTGTTTAATTTTATTTCACTGCACAGTTGGTCAATGCATATATCACTAGGCCACAGCTCCAACATTTCTATTGCAAGTTTTACACAGTTAAACTTTAAATGAATTTTTCTTTCATTTTTACATACGCATTTTTTTTCACCTACTTCTTCCATTGTTTCATTGAATCTTCTCACTTTCTCAAAGAACTTTCTCTCTTCTGTTATTGAACACACACCTATTGTTGAGCAGAAAAGCCACAGAACTTCATATTTCACACCAGCGATGAAACCTTCCGCTGCTTTTCACCGCCACCGAGATGATGCACAATATAAGAGCTCGCCGTAAAAAAGTCAATTAATTGGCGCCCGTGGCTATAAACGTGGACATTGTGTATAGATGGAGATATTTAATTTAGGCCAACAGTCCCCGTGTTTGTTCCACGGGGATCGAGGGACAGTGGTGCGTCCCGAATGAATCAAGCAGTAAATGAGGAGCAGAAAAATAGGTAATTATGTTAATCTTACAAATGAATGAGACGCTGACCTCTCGCATTAATTGATTTTATGTGCCTGAATCGTATTTGTCTGTCTTTTGATATATTTTTTCCATTAACATTTCTGATGTAATTAAAGAGGTTTTATTTGGAAGGAAATTAGCCCTGGATGCCGGCGACCATTAAAGGAAGAGAGTCACTTTTATGCGGCGTTAACGAGACAGCGGCGTGTTGGCGTCGTTTTAGCTGCTCCACGCTTGCCCGCACAAAGACCTTAAAGCTTAAATAGCCGCTATTCTTTAACCTTAATCACTGTGGCGGTTGCCAGATCCTCAGATGCGTGTCCCGTCGCAAAGCTCCTGCATGCACCTACGCCCTTTCCAATGTCTCGTTTTGCACCCAATCAGCAAAAAATTAAACTGGTTGTGGGCTTTGCTCCATTTTAAATGGGTGATTATTGGTAATAAATACTTTTTTTAATACTCACTTATTACATAGGCAGTTTTCTAGCTCAGTTAATGAGTGTAATTTGATTTGCTTGAGAGATTGCAGACCTCTCAGAATTAATGTGGCAATCCCGTCCCCTAGATTTAAAGACTAGATCTCGGTTTCTTCACAGGTCGTGTGCTTTCTGCGAAGCTTCCTCTCTCACATAGCACCTAATGGAGGTGAACAGCAGTCTGTCACTTCACTATAGCCCGTGTGCCCTTGGTTCCTGCAGAGCTTGTTGTTCGGGGGTTTTGCTGGCATTTAAGTTTTAAATGTGCTTTATTCAACTGAAGTGAATGCTTTGGTGTTGAATGATCTGAGGATTATTTTTAAGCTGAGTGGTTGAGTGCATGTAGATCACCCTAATCAAATGTTTGTATTTATTTAATAATTATTTAATTTAAAGTAGCTGTTTTTTATGTAAATCATATGATCCTTCAGAATATTTAGAATATGGTGATTTGCTGCAGTCAATTATTATTGGTGCTCGATTGTCAGCTTATTGTGTTTTGATAAATATGGAGTTTAAATTAGTAACATTTAATTAAAAGCAATATCTTTTGTAGCGTTGTAAATGTCACCTGAACTGATGATTAAATTAATTATATTAATATACAACCAGGGTGTCACAGTGGCACAGTGGGTAGCACGATCACCTCACAGCAAGAAGGTCGCTGGTTTGAGCCACGGTTGGCTCAGTTGGTATTTCTGTGTGGAGTTTGCATGTTCTCCTCGTGTTCGTGTGGGTTTCCTCCAGGTGCTCCAGTTTCCCCCACAGTCCAAAGACATGCAGTATAGATGAATTGAATAAAATAATTGGCCATAGTGTATGTGTGTAAATGCAAGAGTGTACAGTATGGGTGTTTCCCAGTGTTGGGTTGCACCTAGAAAAAGCATCCGCTGCGTAAAACGTGCTGGATAAGTTGGCAGTTAATTCTGTTGTGGCAACCCCTGATTACTAAAGGGACTAAGTCGAAAAGAAAATGAATGTCTGAATGTATATACAACCATTGAAAAAAATAGGGTGGCACAGTGGCTCAGTGGTTAGCACTGTCGCCTCACAGCAAGAAGGTCACTGGTTGGAGTCCCAGCTGTGTCAGTTGGCATTTCTATGTGGAGTTTGCATGTTCTCCCTGTGTTTACGTGGCTTTCCTCCCGGTGCTCCGGTTTCCACCACAGTCTAAAGACATGCGCTATAGGTGAATTGAATAAACTAAACTGTCCTAAATTAAGTGTGTGTGTGTGTGTGTGTGTGTGTGTGTGTGTGTGTGTGTGTGTGTATGAGTGTGTGAAGGAGTGTGTGAAGGAGTGTTCCCCAATACTGGCTTGCAACTGAAAGGGCATCCACTAAGTAAAACATATGCTGGAATAGTTGGCGGTTCATTCCGCTGTAGCCACCTCTGAAATCGAGACTAAGCAGAAGGAAAATGAATGAGGAAATTAATGAAAAGATTAGGACAGTTTTAAAATGAATTGAAAATGAAATCATTAATTATTGAATTGAATCGAATGAGTTATTCCACTAAAGACTAATTTATATTATTTTTTTTTCTGAAGTAAAAACATTGATATTGTCCCTTTTTTTAAAAATGGATATGTCTGAAAGGTGAAAACAGGACACATTTTTGTTATTCAATGCAAGAAATAATGAGGCTCTAAAAGGAAAAAAGTTTAAAGATCTGAAGAAATGTAATCAGTAGTTTAGAGAAAAAAAACAAAAACGTAGTTTTACTCAAACACATATCATTCATTTTCCTTCAGTTTAGTCCCTTTATTCATCAGTTTATTAAATTCACCTATTGCAGATGTCTTTGGACTGTGGGGGAAACCAGAGCACCCAGAGAAAAACCACGGTAACATGGGGAAAACATGCAAACGCACAGAACATGCACATAAATGCCAACTGACCCAGCCGAGGCTCAAACCAGCAATCTTCTTGCTCTGAGGTGTCAGTGCTAACCAAAGAACCACCGTGCCACCCCAAACAATTTTCAAGCGGTCTCTTTATCTTTTCTATAGCTGTATATAACAGCTTTCAGTATATATAACAGCACAACTGATTTAAACTGGTAATAATCAGAAATATTGGAGTCACTTCACATAAGTTGGTGTGGCTTGTTCTGTTTAGAGTTTCTCTGGCATTTACGTTTTCAACTAGTTTGATTGAAGTGGATGCTTTGGCGATCTACTATACAATCTACTATACAGTATAAGTGGAGTGATTGTGTGCTTATAAACCAAGCAAGGGTGTTAATCACACACAATCAAACCACAAAAAGCAACTTCCATTCCTCAGATAGTTTACACAATCTGACAGTTTCTTATTTTTATCACACATCTGGTGTAACAGTTTCAGTCGGCCGCTAAACTCGCCTTTAGCTCTGAAGGTGTGAGCTTTAAGTGCTGAGTGAGTTTTGACATTAAGCATGTTTTTCACTTTCTGATGCATGATAAATCTTTCTTTAAATGCGCAAAGCCAAGACACTTCCAGTAATGCTTGTTGGTCTCAATCAAAACATGCGTTGAAACACACTCAAACATTGCACGTTTCTATTTCCAGAGTATTGATGGAGTGTTCTGTAATGTTTAATTGAAGTATAAATCAGAAAGGCATGTCACGGTTGTTTTGTCTAGATGAATGAAGACTTCTGAAGCTCAAACGTGTGCATGGTTTGAGCAATTTAATCATGTAATTGGCATCCTTCTATTCATCATAAGTATCCTGAGAAAAATGTGTTGCAGGTTCCAAAACGTTGTTTAGCAGAGTAACAGTTTCAAATGAAAGAAATGTTCACCAAGGATTTAACTATAAGGGTGTACTCACACTAAGCACAGTTGTCTTGAACTGTGACCAGGCATGATTGTCCCCTCTCCCCATCAGCCACACTGCATTTTTTTGCCTTCTGAGACTGAGCACGCTTACGTCATCTTTAATAATTTATGAAAGTTTGCGTTCATTGATAAGTAATAATGATTAATAAATCCAAACAGTCCTTCAATAGTGACGCTGAGTCTTCAGTTTTGCTGCACTCAGGCCTGCTTTGCACTCACACTATAAGCGTAACGTGCCAAAGCTCAACCAAACTGCGCTCTGGCACACCTGTTCCAACTGGGCCAGTGCTGGCCAACTGATTCGCGCCTGGGCCTAATTCAGAGCACTCACACTTGTCAAATGAACCGGGAAATGAGGGTCAAACGTGCCTGGGCATGGTCCAGATAGCCTAGTGTGAGTACACCCTAGGACAATTTCTGAAGAATCATGCGAGTTTTGAAGCTGAAAATTCAGGATTAAATCACATTTTACAATATGTCCAATATTAATATCTATATAGTGAACAGTTAAACTCACTGAAGCTAAGCAGGGATGAACCAGGTCAGTACCTGGATGGGTGACCATGTGTGAAAACTAGCTTGCTGTTATGCCCCATTCACACGGGGCGTCCGCATCAACGCTTCCCATTCACTTTGAATGGGTGACGTTAGGTGTTGCCGAATTGCATTATAGAACCGTCTGCACCACTTCAGTGGCGTTGCTCGCTGTAGAAGTTGGGACTTTCTCAACTTTTCAAGCGCCAACAGAAGCGTCAGCCAATTAAGATCGCTGTATGCAAATACACCAGCTCAGACAGTAGCCGATTGTTGACTTATTTCATTGGTGGACGCTGCTAAGATGATCGCGTCAGCCCCAACTTCAGACACGCCCTCTGTCAAGCGTTGACTCTGAAGCCTCGTGTGAATGCACCGTTAGAAGTGGTGTTAGTGAGGTGTGAGTGGAGGTGCTCAACCTGCAGTCTGTGTGAGTCCTTATGCCCCAGGAAAATGAAGAGGACACAATACTGTCATTGAGCATCGTCTTTTGGATGAGACTTTAAGCCGAGGTCCTCAGTCTCTGTGGTCATTAAAAATCCCATGGCAAATTACGTAGTGTGTGACACAGGTGTCCTGGCCAAATTTGCTTCATCAGGCATTACCCCTCATTGCTTCCCAATTATCCCCGTCCACTGAACTGGCTCTATCGCTGTCTCTCCACTCCACCAATAACTAATGTGTGGTGAGCGCACTGGCGCTGTTATCCTGTGGCTGCCATCACATCATCTAAGTGGATGCTGCACACTGGTGGTGGTGAGGAAAGATTCTCCGCCCCTCATGATAGTGAAGTGTTTTGGGTGTATGATCATTCATGATGAATCAGCTATATAAATGCACATTACATTACGTTATCTTGGTGCATTTAATTTATTAATTAATTAATTAATTTATTTATTTTGAGATTAGTCTGAGACAAAATTGATACCTAAGGATATAGTTCACCCAAAACAGAATATTCTGTCATCATTTACTCCCCATTTACTTGTTCCAAACCTGTTTAACTCTTTGTTCTGTTGAACACAAAAGAACATATTTTAAAGAAGGCTGAAAATCTGTAACATCCATGGTGTTTGTTTTCTCTACTATGGAGTCAACGGTTATAGGATTTTAGCTTTCTTTAAAATGTATTCTTTAGTGTTGAACAGAATACAGACACTTTTAAAGGTTTGAAACCCCTCGAGGAAAAGTAAATTGTGAGTAGATGTTCATTTTTGGGTGAGCTATCCCTTCAAACATAAATCAGACTCCATTAATAACCTTAAGAAACAAAACTCCAAGAGCAGAAAAGAAATCCTAATATAGAAAATTCCCCCAAAAATATTGTTTATTCTTTTCTTCTTAGAAAAAAAAACACATTTTTATTGTAATTCCCTACATTTTTTTTTTTTTTAACACAATTCGGCTGTCCATCGCATTGCGATAGATGCCTTTGCACATCTTCTTTTATATACCATATAAAACAAAAGCAATCTCTTTCTTTCCGTCTCTGTCTCTCTGGCTGTGGGGATAACATTACCCATGTTGGAATGACTTGAGCCGACTCTGTAATTCGCATGAAGCCGCTCTCTCTCTCTCAGCAACTCAATCCCAAAGCGTGGCCAATCGCACTGTAATTTATCAAGAGCTTTCTCTGTGGCCGCACTGCCTAATGACACCTGGAGCTGACCCTTCACACACATACACACGCACACACACACTGTCTTCATGTGAGAGGAGTCTATGTGAATTATAGTGTGTAGTTTCTCTGGTGGGTACAGAAACTGCTTAGTTGTTTTAGCTTGCTTTTTAAAATAAACTAGACAGACACTGGAAAAAGATGTAGAAAGGAGTGCTTTGCTTTTATTTTATTTGGACATTTATGTTATTTATATGTATTACATTTTTCAGTATTAGTAGTAAGTAGTAGTAATAATAATAATAGTCATAAAAATGGTGATAAATAATAATATTATTATGTATTCAATCTTTTTTTTTTCGGCTTAGTCCCTTTATTAATCAGGGGTCACCATCGCGGAATGAACCGCCAACTTATCCAACATATGTTTGATGCAGCGGATACCCTTCTAGCTGCAACCCATCACTGGGAAATTTACCTATACTGCATGTCTTTAGACTTGTGGGGAAAACCGGAGCACCCAGAGGAAACCCACACAAACACGGGAAAAACATGCAAACTCCACACAGAAATACCAGCTGACCGAGCCGATGCTCAAACCAGCAATTATTTATATATTAATATGCCCCATTATTATTATCATTATTCATTTTTTAAGTAACAAAAATGTTATTTTTTGTAAATTTAATCTGGTCATTTAATGGATGTTGTAAAGTAATCATTAATATTTCAGGGATGCGATAAAGAAAGAGAAAGTTAATGCAGAAGTAGGCCTGGGCCGTTAAAAGATATTATATCGAATCATGACGATTTTTTTATTGTCAATAACAGTAATAAGCTCTGGACTTTTTTTGCTGTATATTGATCTCAGAGCCAATCACACAGCAGAAATGTAAACCAATGGGAATCTGAAAGTGTGATGATACTAGAGATGTACCAAAAATGTATTGGCCAAAAATATGTTATGCCATTTAATGGACCCTCTAATATTCAGTCATTGTTGGCATACTCTTGGACGCATTAACAACTTATATGAAAATATGTATATTGTTATCAGTCAATATTTTTTATTATTGAGATTGCAGTTTTGCCATTTCGCCCTATGCGGAAGTGAGTTATTGTACTTAAAGAAAGGGTATGAATATAGATATGTATTTTCTTTGTAGTCGGTTATTCAGCAGGTCACAGCAGAATTTTGTAACATTTTCAGTTCATGTTGACTTCTTCGATCTTTTAAATCAATCTTCAGTGCTCATGACTAGGCCCACACGGAATCTGGGCACACAGATTTCCGCAGATCTTTAGCCCATCATTGATTCTGTTTATTTACTTGTGTAAATGTGTGGAAATTTATATTTATTCAGTTTTCAAATGAATTTCAGTAATTATATTGACTAATATTAAAATATTCATATGATTTATTTACAATAAATATTTGTAAAGTACTAATTTCTGTCTTTTAGGAGATATTTTATATGAGAGACTTGCTTTGTTTACCAAATAGAGTGGATCTAATTGTATTCGCATTGTAAACATTAAATAAATTTTTATTTCATATATTAAGGTTTTAGTTATAATACTACCAAAATCATTCCGCATAAATCCGCAGATTTATAACAAAATACTCTGCAGAAACAGCAAAAAATGTCAGCAGATTCCGTCTGGCCCTGCTCATGACCTTCCTTACCAACAATCGACCTGTTTTACCCCAAACTACTAAATGCATTAGCTTGCAGAATTCCTTTATTAAAGTGATTTGCTGTTTTCTACAACAGCAGCCTGTGACTTTCACTTTCTTTGACTTGCTACTGTAATGACAACAAGAAAAACTGCCCATGATATAAAACCCCACACTAATTTCTGATTTGAAATCAGGACAAAAATCAAGGCAGTTAAATAAAAGTGTAATTTGAGTCAGCCGTTGCAGTGTTTGCAAGCTCTCGTATATTTTCCTCTCTCACCATGCTATCTGATGCAACATCTCGAGTATAAATGCAATAACACAAAAGAATAAGTTGCTGTATTCCACCTTCTCTGTGAATCCCCAGCGCTGTTGACATGTTCTGACCGATTTCCATGTTGACAAATGGATTACCAGAGACAGAAGTGGCATCTTTACCTGCACATTACATCCTTAAGAAGAAAAGTGAAGGCAGATGGCATTGTGTACATGTTTGTTTGTGATGAAAATGTAACCTCTGGTTGCTTCTGAAGTTCTCCTCAATCTGTCTTCCAGCAAACCTTTATAACCGACAGCCTCGGGGTTCCCACTCTCATAGAAAACCTGGAGATTTCAAACTGAGTATTTCTGACATGTGGGAACTGTAAAAAAAGAGGAAAAAAAGAACTTCACATACATTATTATTATGCTGTTATAAATGCAGATTTTATGCAGATTCTGTCTCCCTAATTCTTTCTTTTCTGAGAGCCTGCTCTGCTCTGATTGGTCAGATAGCTGTTCGAAAACCAAGAACCAGGGTTTGAAATTAACACCCGCCAACTTACCAAATGTGGTTGAAATTTAACCATTGTGGGTATCGTAAATCAACACAAGTAGCCAATTTGGGTTTCGATTCATAAATTATGTTCTGTCACTTTGCCTGTATTACTGTCAGAGAACTCTTCTAAAGGGAGCCTCAAACAGTGTAATGTGGGTCACATAGTGAGTAAAATGCAGCATCTTTAAAACCCAAACTTAATATAGAATAGTAAGAATCAATCTTTCTCTTTCCTTTTGTACTGTTCCTTCAAATATCTTAATATCTCAAATATCCATACTCATTGGGACAACTTTGTTCTGGATTGAAGTAAACATTTGCCTGTACAGTGATGAGGGTAACTGACTGTTTTTGACTGGAGTCTCAACTTTGGCAGGGTCATATTTTATAAAAACAACATGTCTATGGGTCAAAGACATGATTGCCCATTTTAGCATTTAATAGTTTAATTTCTGAAATTTAGAAATGTGTTTTGTGTGCATATCAAGCATGTGATTCAAAGCGGTAATTCTCTCAGTGATTCATTTGATATTTCTTTAATACTTATAATATGAATTAAATCATTTCCCATTGTTTTTCAGTGTAACATATATTTTGTAAATATGCTTTTTTAATTAAATATATAAAAAAATATACATATATATATCAAATCCCAAATATTCATTCATTCATTAATTTTCTTTCCAGCTGCAACAAACAAACACTATGGACAATTTAGCTCACCCATTTTACCTATAGTGCATGTCTTTGGACTTGTGGGGGAAACCGGAGCACCCGGAGGAAACCCACGCGAACACGGGGAGAACATGCAAACTCCACACAAAAATGCTAACTGACCCAGCCAAGGCTCGAACCAGCGACCTTCTTGCTGTTAGGCGGAAGCGCTACCCACTGCGCCTCTGTGCTGCCCTTATATCCCAAATATAATGTACAAAATTTGTGGTAAATGTAAAGTGTTATATTTAAATTAGATTTCAATTAATTTAAAAATGTGAAAATTAGTTATTAATTTGTCGATGCACTGTGATCCTTAAGAGTCTTTTTATTATTATCAAATGAGCAAAATTACAAGATTTCTTGACATATTAACTGTACACTGAATCACATTTCATTTCGTTTCTACTGTAGCATGGAAAAATGCATTCTAGTCCTTCATTTTCCTTCAGAAAATATATTTTTTTAAAAAGAGGACACATTTTACTATATGTAAAAAATTAAATTAAATTAAATAAAACAGAATAAAGAATATACATTAAATAAAACTATTTTTTTTATTTTGATGATTGAAAAAAAGCAACTTATAGTCTTTCACTCCTATATACTTTTTATTTTACGTTTATTATTTTAGAACATTGATGTACTTAATAAAACAGAAACTGCTTTATATTTTTAAGACGTTTTAATCATTTTAATTTTCACTTAGCATTCATTTCAATTAAGAAAAATAAGTCTGAGTTTAGTTGACTATAATAAACCTAGGTACATGGTGGCTCAGTGGTTAGCACTGTGGCCTCACAACAAAAAGGTCACTGGTTCGAGTCCTTGCTGGGCCAGTTGGCATTTTATGTGTGGAGTTTGCATGTTCATCACCTGTTTCCTCCAGGTGCTCCCCCACAGTCCAAAGACTTGCACTATAGGTGAATTGGGTAAGCAAAATTGGTGTAGTGTATGAGTGTGTGTGTGAATGCGAGAGTGTATGGGTGTTTCCCAGTACTCGGCTGCGGCTGGAAGGCTGTTCGCTGTGTAAAGCATATGCCAGAATAGTTAGCGGTTCATTCTTCTGTGGCAACCCCTGATAAATAAGCGACTAAGCTGAAGGAAAATGAACAAATGAATGAATACACCCGGTGTAAGTTGAATCTATTTACCTATTCTTCCCATCATCCCCTGCTTTCTTTATGTGTCAGCCAATATGGGAAAAGGCTGTGCCATCCAGACCCATAAGACAGTGGCATCATCATTGATCTCGTTGATCCAGTAACGCTGATTACTCCAGTACCAAACTGCGTTCTTAACAGCACATATTTCTACATGGCAGGCTCCCCACGCCTCTCATCTCTTTGTCATTTTTTTTCTACTTACGGTTAATTCGTCTATTCTTATGAGTCATTTAGTTCTTTAATTACCGTTAGCAGCAGATGCACAATGGAGTATTAATGTGAGTGGGTTTTACGGCCACTCCATCACCGCGAGCCTGTGAAGTCTGAAGACGTAATTGACATGGAAAAGAGCTCGGAGAACGGGAGACAATATTTTGCAGATGGCTTTTCTTGTATGCTAGAAAGATGTTTATGCGTTTACATCACACTAAAGCGGCAATAAACACAATCGTAATTCATTAACTGTCTTGATAGACGGAATCCGGCGTCCGCAGCTGGATTGAAGTGTGTATTAAATGACATGGGGAATTTAAATGAAATGATAGGAAGGAATCGTGTATACTGTATGTATGAGAAGTGAGATTTTGTGTGTTTGGGATGGATCAGGATGCTTAACAATGATAATTTTGACAGCAAATTTTGATCTAGTTTTAGTCTTAAGGTTATTGCACACTGAATCTATCATTTTCGTCTGTAATTGTCGCACGTTTAAAAATAAATTTGACCTCTCAGTGTGTCAATCATTTTGACACTGTCTTCGAAACGTTTGTCTGTCGTAAAAAAAATTGAATATCGTACAACAAAATAATCTTTACTACTCTAAACCTCAATTTTTTATTGTTTTGCGAATTATTTGGCAATGGATTAATACACATCAATTAATTATTAAATGTTGGATTTTTTGGGATTTTAATACAACAAAAATAACACATACGAAAATTTTTGACATTCAGTGTGCAAACACCTTTAGTCTTAAAATGAGAGCATACTCTAATCTAATGAATGAAGAGCACAATGCAGCTCTATTATAACAATATATGTGTATATATATATGGTTACCTTTTATCTTTTTTACTATATTTGCTACATTTTTTACATTTAACATTTCTACATTTTACATTTTTACATACTATATTTTACATTTTTTACATTTTTTGTCTTTCTTCATCAACGATATTGCATAATGATGTAGTCACTGTTAGCATCTAATGATACCAGTCATCCCATCTTTTGTCTCATCTTGGTTTTGGAAAAATATGTCGTCACCGAATAATTTTCATTAACAAAATGAACATGTTTACTTTTTTTGTTTAGCTTAACAGTTTTTATTTCCCATTTTACATTTCCAATATTTTACATTTATGCCATTACTGTCATCTAGCATTTAAGTTTATCAGTTAACGTTGTATTATTATTTGCTTTACATTTCATCATTAATAAAATTGCTTATAAGTAGGGCTAGACAGAATCTGCTGACATTTTTTGCTATTTCTGCAGAGTATTTTGTTAAAAATCTGCTGATTTAAGCGGTATTACTTTAGGAGTATCATAACTAAAACCTTAATATATGAAATAAAAAGTAATACCTTTTTAACTTTTATTTAATGTTTACAATGCCAATCCAATTAGATCCACTTTATTTGGTAAACAAAGCAAGTTTCTCTTCTTAAATATCTACTACAAGACAGAAAATAGTACTTCACAAACTGTTCTGTAAATAAATCATGTATATTTTCATATTAGTCAATAATATTACTGAAATTAATTTGAAAACTGAATAAATATAAATTTACACACATTTACACCAGTAAATACAGAATCAGTGATGGGCTAAAAATCTGTGGAAATCTGCGGAATTCTGCGCACACAGATTCCGTGTGGGCCTACTTATAAATAAATAATTAGTAATATACAGTACTTTTTTTTTATAATACTGATAAATATATTTTATCATAATAATGGACTGCATCTCTGTCTCTGGAGTCACGAACCCCCGATTTTAGACAACCCATTGGCTAGTTTATTTTGAAAATATGTCATTACGGACATCCCTGCTTTTGTATATGTGTCTTAATTCAAGCCAGGGAGAAAACAAGCCTGCATTGAGGCCCAGATCTCTGCATACATCACCTTGTGTGTGTTTGTGTATGTCTCCTCATCTATGAATGGAGCCCCTCTCCTGCCATCTGTTGTTAAGCTGCTCCTGAGGCGGAGCTTCAGAATCCAAACAAACTGTGAACTGAGGCTGTCAGAGCCGCATAGCAGAGGCGACCCTCAGGCCTGGGGTCACACATCCGTACCAGGCTCCACACGGAGTCCTGTTTACTCTCCATATACCTCCTTCATCATCATCTCGCTCTCTCTTTTCTCTCCATCGCTCTCATCCATCCATCAGCAATCATGCACCCCCACCTCCCGCCATCCACATGGAAACAAATGCACAAACACACATGCAAACACTCACCCTTCATACCTTCATGCCTCTCGTTCACACACTTTTATCAACTCCAAACATTACCAGTCAATGAGGAATCCAGTTATAACTCCATTTTATTATTTAAGGCTTAATTCGCCCGAAAATGAAAATTGTGTTAATTACTCACCCTTGTGTCATTTCAAACCTCCAAGACCTTATAAATTATTTAGATATTTTAGTTTAATCTGAGCGCTCCCTCATCCCCCATAGACTCTATAGAATAATACCACAAAACATCCTCAAAACACACATGTCTTCAGTGGACCAGCTGGGATTATCAAGCTACGAGAATCATTTTATTCACACATAAAATGTTGCGACTTAATTCAACAGTTTATTCTTCTCTTCATAACATATGTACACTTTTTGTGTATCACACTCAGTTGCATTGCAGACATATATCTCGGAAGGAAGTTGAGAACGAGTATCCGGGGGGTTACACATGTGCAATATACTGACAAGAAACTGTTGAATAAAGTTGTTGTTGTTGTTTTTGCTTCATGTGTGCACTGAACGATATTTCCAATAATATTAATATTATAATAATAATATTTTGATTGAACCACTATTCCGCTATAATAATATTCTGATTGAACCACTGAAGTCACATGGGCTGTTTTGGTGTTTTTGGGTACATTTCTGGACACTGAACAAGTCTGGATCATTGTTGTCTACAGGGGATCAGGGAGCCATTGAATTTCATCCAAAATATCTTAATTTATATATAAGATAATAATAATAAATTAAGATAATAACAATAAATTCATTTATTTGAACTGTACACACCCACTGTACATATACATTTGTAATTGTTTATCTATCTGCACACTTATTATTAATATCAACATTTACATATAATAATTTATTGTAAATCTGGGCTCATAACTATTGCAACCTGTATATAATGTTCATAGTACATCCATCTGTAAATATCACCATAGTTTTTCTATAACTGCACCTTACAATTTATACCTGTATTCTGCACTTGCTGCTATTGCACTTCTGGTTAGACCTAAAACTGCATTTCGTTGCTTGTACTTGTACATGTGTAATGACAATAAAGTTGAATCTAATCTAATCTAATCTAAAATAATAACAATAAGATGATCGAAGGTCTCTGGAGTTTGAATCAACATTAGCATCAGTAATTACTGACAGAATTTTCATTTTTGGGTGGACTACCTCTTTATAGGGGACATACAGTCTTCTCATACATACATACATACTCTTCATGAGATGTACTGTAAAGTAAATAACTGAAATACTCTGTGAAGTTTCAGCTCAAAATCCCCACAGATCATTAATTGTAGCTTGTCAATTTCGTCCCTATGTGGGTATGACCCATTTTTGTCCATCTCTCTTTAAATGCAAATGACCTGCTGGTTTCCAAAAGTGGGTGGAGCCCACTCCAATGGAAACAAACAAGCAAAAACTCTGCAGCCAAAATGTCAGAAATGGCCAGTAGTGGATTAAAACTTCTTCTTCTTCTTCTTCTTCTTCTTCTTCTTCTTCTTCTTCTTCT
>CAIGQQ010033975.1:2331552-2348112 GCA_903798035.1 Danio albolineatus | reverse complement strand
TTCTTCTTCTTCTTCTTCTTCTTCTTCTTCTTCTTCTTCTTCTTCTTATTCTTATTCTTATTCTTATTCTTATTCTTATTCTTCTTATTCTTATTCTTATTCTTATTCTTCTTATTCTTCTTCTTCTTATTATTATTATTATTATTATTATTATTATTATTATTATAAATGTTTAAAACAGAGAGGAAGAGATCAAATTCTACACTGCACCAGGACATTTATTAATGGTTTGTTTAGTGGATAAATGCATTTATTTGTTAGTTGAAATAAAGTTGATTCAACTCGTTGAATAGCGTGTTTGTTCTTTAGGTAAAACTTATGAAAACAGTCAGACAATGTAACTTAAACCACATTAGCACGTTCGTAGAGGAAATTTGGAAACATTCTCAAAATATGAGGTGACATACTTGTTCTTGATATGAAGTTGAAGCATGAAGCGCTGGTATTGACCTATCCTTTAGAAACAGCAAGAAGCAGTCTGGTGCAAAATATATTTTGCCCAGAACACTTTACTGACAATCTTTCATAAAAAAGAAATCAACCAAAATGTTTTCAGTGATTTGGATGTTTGGAGTCTACAGAACATCTGAAAGAAGAATATCTGTCATGTTTTTCTGGTTGCTTTTGTGAGTAAACAAAAATGTTAGTGTTGTGTTGGTTCAAACATACAGATATTAGATTCCTTATAAGATCCCTTTCCTACATCACTATGGGAGCAAAATCTGAACATTTCCCCCATGCTTGCAGAAAAAAGACTTATCAAAGCGAAGTTGTCCTATTTCACATTTTCTGGGATGACAGATGCACAGGGGAGCTGGTTATAAAATATGTTCATGATACTTCTACTTTAAAGACAATGCCGATCTGCCGTAATCATTCACTGAGCCTTACATGGTTTGAGCACAGCAATTTGAGATGTTTAGTGTTGTCATTAATATTAATAGATTGGTAAAAGAGTGCAGCCATGGGAGGGGATAGTAATGGTTTGAAGTGGGTATATAACATTGATTTATTTATGTATTCTACGTGAATTAGTTTAGAAATCTAAACAGCGAGTGCGTTTCCAAGAGGCCGTGATTCTACCAGCGCCTGTTTTCCATGTGAAGAGGCTTTTTTGGAAATTGCATCAATTAGATACTTAACAGGAAGCTGACCGGCGCTCTTTTGCATTGCAGATAAATGTCCAATCTAGAAAATGAACAAAAGGAGGCAGAATTAGCAAGAGAAAGAGAAAGTCAATTAATACAAACAGTCCTGATCTTTAGTACTTACATTCTTGTGCCAGTAAAGGAGCATTCCCAAATCATATGAGTTTAAAGCAGTGGACACTGACAACAAATACTAATGTGGTTTAGCGTTATTTATGGAATTTTAATATCAATATGTAGTTAAAGATGTATATTGTGTTTGTCATTGTATATAAAACATAATTATGTCTTTTTTATTTCTTTATTCTGTTAGTTTAGTATTATTAATAAGTATTACTATTATTACTTTTAAAGAGCCCCTATTATGGGTTTTTGAAAATGGCCTTCCATGCAGTAACAAAGTGAATGAAAACATTCAGCTGAGGTTTAAATCTGAAAGTGCACCATGCTCAAAACTATTGATTCTTTAATGAAATAGTCATCTCAGAGTGAAATAAATGAATCGTTTTGAGTTTGGATCTTTTACCTCAACACATCGATGTCGACACGTTATAACACCCAATATGTGTACTGGTTCCGGTAAAGCATGAACACACTTTTCAGACACTAGCTGAGCGCGGGGGACCACAGGACAGATTATGACATGAAGGTGACTATCACTGACAGATGGAGATTCGGCTGTGGAGAATAAAGGGTTAAAGTTCATTTTCACAACAGTGCCACAGTATAGCCAACCTAGTGCTGTGTTTGTCCCTGTCATTTTTTTTATTTTTGATACAATAACCTACTCCGTAACAAGGTACTCATCGGTTATTTGCTGTTATTTAACTGCGTTGCTTTAATGCATTCCTGAATTGGGCTCTCACATCAGCTGTGCTCCTTCATAGCCGTGGTGGGCGTTTCTCTCTGTCTCGCACTGAACCCAGTCAACCAATCACAACAGACAGGGTCCTCAGACCAATCAGCTCACATTAGCCTCATGCAAAGGAGGGGTTTTCAGAACAAATGAATTGCTGCACAAATCGAATGGGAGTTGTTGGGATAACTGAGTAAAAATAAAAGCATTTTATAAGATATTAAAAGTGTTTTTTGACCTTGCATGCATATCAGCCTGTTTTTGGAGACCCCAAAACCAAAATATGACATTTTATATTGCATAATAGGGACTCTTTAAGTTATTATTAGTCAATTTGGATTCATTTAATTGACAAAAATATTCTGAAAATATATAAAGATTGGCATATCGACTGCTAAATTAAGCTTTGAAATTAACACTGTCAACAGTTATACAATTCTATATATTAAATTATACATTATTTTATTTAAATTAGAAAACATTTATTTATTTATTTTAGGGCTGTCCAAAAATTAATCGGGATTAATCATATCCAAAATAAAAGTTTAACATAATATTTGTGTGTGTGTACTGTGTATATTTTATTATGAATATATAAATACACACATGCATATACTTGATAAAATGTTGATTTATATTTAGATATATAAAAAATATATGTGTATGATACAAATTTTACATTTGAATATGATGTAACTACTTCGATGTAACTTTTTTATATAGTTTTGGCTTCTATGAATGTGTTTATCACATATACATAATAAATATAAATAACACACACACATATTATGTCAAAACAAACTTTTATTTTGGATGTGATTAATCACGATTAATTTTTGGACAGCCCTAATTTATTTATTTTGTCTTTGCTGCTGTCACTGTTACTGTTACATAAAAATTTTACCAGGCTTAAGTCTTTTTATGTATTGCACAGAAGCTCAAATAGATTTGAAATGATGTATAAATAACAGAAGTTTTGTTTTAGGATGTACTGTTTCTTTAAGAATTGCTCTCACAGGCCACTTTTATAATTTTGTTTTAAACAATTACAGAGATCGACTAAGATTAAACAAATACAAGTGCTTAAGAAAGTGGTAGTTCTGTAGCCTTTTGCTTAAACTTTCTCATAAAATCTTGACAACTTTTAAACCTTCCCAGGAAGCCCTTAGGACCCTCATGCCAAAAAATAGTCAATCTTATAACCGTGACATTTAAGAAAAAGCCCTCCAGCTCTGTGGTGTGCAAAAAGATGTGCTCAGTCCAGAACAGCTCTACACAGTGACCTGTTAGCAGTGTTTAGTCCGGGTCATGTCTGAGGAAGCCGGTCTTAATGTTCTGTAAACAGTCCCCTCTACTTCTCAAAGACCACCGGGATACGGTTTCACCTGTACGCACATCCACCTCCAATTAAAGAGACGATTATTCTGAGCCATTTCACATTCAAGGTCTTCACTGCTAGTTGGAGGGAAGACAGATAGACGAGCTGCTTTAGGAGACGCTACACAAATAAGCACAGTCTCATTTTTCATAGTCAGGCCTTCCTCCAGACCCACAGAGGTGAACACTGGCTGTTGTCTTTACATCTGTCCAATATTTACTGTCCTAAGCTTACAATTTAAGCCTTTTTCTATTTTCTATCCTTGCTTTCCAGGATTTTACAAGTTATTTTTTTTCTGTTAAAGTATTTGTTAGTTTGGTAATCTCTTAAGTTTAAAGCCACCTGTCAATTTCTGCATAGAGCAAGCAGTATGAATATGGGTTTTTTTTGTATTTGAGTGGTTGAAGTATGATCATTTTACACATTTTTGGTGCAAAAATTGTAAAATATTCTACATATTATTATATTGTAACAACAATTGTGTTTATCCATGTTGCTAGTCACACAGACCTTCCATTAAGAATCTATAACTTTTTTTTGTTTGTTTTGAGCATTATAAACTCTAGATGATGGGTAGTAAAGTTCAAAGTGTCTTCTTTCCTAAGATATCTAAATTGAGAATGTAGACCAATTTGTTCAGCATCTGTTACTGTTTTAGTTAGAAAAGGTAAGAGAGAGAAGGACACTGATATAGTCTCAGAAAACTTTTTGCAGAAATCTTGTTTTGTGTGCTATCTTTATCAAATTTGAAATGTAAACTCATGAGACATTTGGCTTTTAAGGCATATTTTTTCTACGTTATTACATGAATAATTTCATGTGTTTGTATATGGAAAAACAAATATTGAACACAGTACAATTTTTTCTTTCTCATTCATAATGTATATCTTTTTAAATTTTTTATCATGAAACTTTAAGTAAGGCTCAGAGTGTCTTCTTTCCAATGATGCATAATTTAGCTCATTAGGGGTCAAGAACTGTTACTATTTAAAGTTAGTTAGGCTTTAATCCCCAAAAGTGAGTACTGTTACAAAAAGGCCTGTTACAATTAAAGCAGGGATCATTAAACTTGTTCCTGGAGGGCCGGTGTCCTGCAGATTTTAGCTTTAACCCTTATCAAATACACCTGAACAAGTTAATCGAGGTCTTACTAGGTATACTTGAAACATCCAGGCAGTTGTGTTGAGGCAAGTTGGAGCTAAACCCTGTAGGGGCACCAGCCCTCCATGATCGAGATTGGTGACCCCTGAATTAAAGGGGTAGTTCACCCACAAGTAAAAATTCTCTACTCTCTTTTAAGGTAGGACATACTGAAATATATACAATAGCATATTGAAAACTGCTGATTTTTTGTATTTTAACTGAAAAACTAGTTCTGGCACCTTTTTACACTTTGAATATAACATGCAAGGTGTCCTTCTATGCCTTTCCATTTGTCATTGTAAGTGAATCCATGTATAGGGATTCATGTAGCCAACAAAGCCAGTCTTACACAGCAGGAGCTCTAAAAGCCTGTACATAATCCACAAGTGACACATAAAAACACATGTCCTCACACACTACCACTGAAACATTCTTCTATTCCACACTCGAATGCGTCACCTAACTACATGCATGTGCTGGAAGACTCCATTCGTGTTACGACAAGAAGAAAAATCGTGTTGTCACTGTCAGCGATTATGCAGATGGCCTTGTTGGTTTGTTTTCTAATCACAAACACCTGGAGGGGTTATCGTGTGTGTGTTTGCGTGCGCGTCGGCGGAGCCATGGCATCAAATAATCCTAACGAGGAATTTTAATGAAGGATTGGCTAAGACTTCAGATGTCCGGCGCTCAACAACTCGCATGAGTCACTTTCAACGGCGTAAGAATTAAAAGGACTAGACAGCCACCGCTGACCTTTTCTTTTGCATTAAGTGATTTTAATGAACGTGTTTGCTTTCCCCCATCCTATCTGCCGTCATCAATATGTATTTTGGCTGATTAGCATCAAGCGTTGCCCATAGCGAGGCACGTTCGTGCTCCTCCAGCAGCTCAGTCATCTGTTAGCATTATCCGTCTTTGAACCGTTTTTGTATCCGATCAGTTCCACCTAATACGTCTCTTGATTCGCTATTGTAGCGCCCAGACAGCACGTTGTTCTCCTCACTTTAAACGTGCCTTCAGATGCCTGGGCCTGTCATCGTCTGGCAGTTTATCGCGCTCGTGTCTGGAGCTGCTTTTAGCCTAGCGCGTCTATCAAACCCCCGCTACCTTTGAATGCCAGATCAAAAGAAGATGAAATCCAGGCAAAGAGATGGAAAAAGGGGGAGCGCGAGGGGGCTGTTTGTGCATGTGCGTTCACGAGGACGACCGCTTTGTAAACATCACAGTGACAGCTCACAATGGGTCGCTTTAGCGCCACGCTAACCCTCCACCAGTCAGCTAGCTTGTTAAACAACAAATAATTCCTTCGCCCGGGGCCCGCGCTCACCTCGGAAACGGTGCCAAGTTCATCCTCTCTCTTCTCATTAGTTTTGATCCTGACAAAGTCTTTGAATCATCCCTGCGTTGCTCTTTTGTGTTAATTGCCTTTTTTTTCCCTCTCCCGACGTTCTCGATGAAGATGTATCTTTTAGCTAGCTGCATTAACAATGAGAAATTTGTTATTATTAAGACGCACGGGTGAAGTCTGGAAGATGTTCTGCTGAAAGGAAGCAGTCTTGCGGTTGGTGGAGCTTAATGGTGTTGGGTTTTTTGTTCAGACCTTCATATCTGCTGATTGATCGTCGGGTTTGTTTGTTGACAGCCTTACTGACGCAATTAACAACTGAAAGCGGCACGGTGTACTTCGTGTCCTCATCTTGTGTCTCAATATCACATCCTGTTGACTCAAATATCCTTGTTCCAGCAGTGCAAGCCATGCACATCAAATTTGTGTGTGTGTGTTGTAAAAGTTTCTGGGTAAACAAAGTGTCGATATGGCCATCATTGTTACAGGGTTTTACTGTTCAGGATGACAAAAAAAACAGACCTGAGAGTGAGAGAGTGAGCAAGGTATTACACGTTATAAAAGCGCTTTGACTCATTTCAACACTTATCTTCTGTCACATGCAGTCTGCAAAATGCTGAGAAGAGCACCTGAGAGGAAACGCATGAATTAGTAAAATTACAGATGCTTTCTTGGCATAAGATTTTTTAGAACTGATTCAAAGAGATAAAAGATACGATTCAAATCTTGTTTCCAGTTGCTTGTGTGGACTTTTAATAAACATTTAATCAAGTGTTCAAGCATTTTATGGTTGTTTGAAATCATACGTTTGTGGTTGATGTCAAGCTATCGAAGTAAGATGTCATTTCTTTTTTAAATTTAAAAGCTACAATAATAAACCATAAAGTATTTTTATAAGAATGTATAATAAAAAGACAACATGTGCTCCTGTGTTTCACAGGCATGCACTGGATGAGTAGACTTTCTTTTTTTATTGCAGTGTGTTCCTTGCTGAGATACTGGAACGTAATATATATTATTCATTCATTCATTTTCTTTTTGGGTTAGTCCCTTTATTAATCTGGGGTCGCCACAGTGGAATGAACCGCCAACTTATCCAGCAAATGTATTACGCAGCAAATGCCCTTCCAGTTTCAACCCATCTCTGGCAAACGCCTATAAATTCTCATTCACACACATACACGACAGACAATTTAGCTTACCCAATTCACCTATACCGCATGTCTTTGGACTTGTGGGGGAAACCGGAGCACCCGGAGGAAACCCACGCAATCGCAGGGAGAAAATGCAAACTCCACTGACCCAGCCGAGGCTCGATCAGCGACCTTCTTGCTGTGAAGTGACACGTTACCCACTGCACCACTGCGTTGCCTTATATATTATTTAACATTCATATTTAATCATAAATATTATTAACCTGTTAGCCAGCACTCACTTTTGGGGATTTACACCTACTTAAATTAAATTGTAACAGTTCTTGACCCTAGTGGGCTACAAACAAACATTTTCATTGCAAAGAAGACACTTTGAGCTTTATGGTCCAATTCAAAAGTTTCATGCTCAAAAATAGTTATACATAATGAAGTAATGAGAAAAAAATGTACTTTTTACATATACAAACACATGAAATCAATCATGTTATATCATGTTATTAGTACCACTTCTAATTTATCTGCTTCAACGTTGACACATGCCGTTCAATGCCTGTTTGTTGGACATTAAAGCTGGGACACAACAAAATTATCTCATATTAAACAGCTCCAAAACAGAGATTCTATTGATAGACTCCTGTTTATAGGTGTAGTAATTTTACGCTGTCTGTTGATGGCTCTCTTTTGTCACCTTCTCTGTATGTACAATCTTGGTGTACTTCCCATTTTAAACATTAAACAGCTCACAAAAATAGCTTTCTTTCACCTACGGAACCCTTTCTTTCGTCACCTGATGCTGAGAGGCTTGTCCATGCCTTTATGACACTCTCACTTTTTGAGAGTCTACCAGCTAGTTCTCTAGAACATTACAGCACATTCAAAACTCAGCTGCACGTGTGCTGACACACACATCGTCACGCTGTCACATTACCCCTGTACTTCAACAGCTACACTGGCTACTAGTTAAGTCACACATTGATTTTAAATCCCTGATACTTCATATCATATAAAGTGGTTCATGGTTCTGCTCCTCCTGGTTACGTCTGTGATTTGGTGACTGTTTCCTCCTCTTCTCACTGTTTACATTCTGCATCGGGTCTCACTTTGTTCCAGTCTCGTTGGAGACTCAATAGTATAAGAGGTAAGGGCATTCTCCTACCGCTCACCCAAATTATGGAATGCTTTACCTACAACCATCAGGAATGCCAGTTCTCTGGACCATTTTAAGAAATTGCTTAAGATGTTTCTCCCTTTTAGTGATGTTTATAATCTATGAGGATTTCTGTCATTTGAACTGTTTGTGCATTTTGGAATTTTGTGTTTTTTATTGTTGTTCTATTGTTCTGTAGCACGTTGAGTTTGAGAAAAGCTCATTACAAATAAAATGTATTATTATTATTTTTATTATTATTAGTAGTATTATTATTATTATTAGTAGTAGTAGTAGTAGTAGTAGTGTATATTTCAAATTTGATGAAGATAGCATGCAAAATGAGATTTCTGCTAAAAGTTTTCCTAGGCTATATCAGTGTCCTCCTCTCCCTCTCCTAAATGACCTTCCCAAACTAAAACAGAAACAGTTGCTGAATAATTTGGTCTAAATTCACACTCCATGTATCTTTTGTATTAAAATATAAATGCAGTGATTATGAATTATAAATGATGAAGAGTGTTATGACATTATTATGCATTTTGACAACCTATTGCTTTTAGACAACTTGGGGGGGGGGGGGGGGGGGAAAGTATAAACAAATGTAGATAAGGTCTTTTAAGTTCATGCACTTGATGAGTTTCCTCCTTACATTTCTGCCAGTCACTCAGAATGAAGAGTTTGGTTCATTCATGGCAGTGGAAGACTTTAGTGTTATATTCTCATGAATATTTAATTCGGTTTCTATAAATAGGCTATTTATTTTTTCTGCCGTGTTAGGGCCGGTCAGTGTGGGAGGAGAAGAACTCGGAGATACTGGTTTAGGGACTGTCCCTTTCAAATGAGCTTCCACTATAATTAACGGTCAGGTCAGCATGGAAATGTCACTCGTGTTTATGTGATGAACTGTTTTTTTGTTGTTGTTGTTGTTGTTGTTCTTTTGATTTTACTGGAATTTAAATCACAAAGAACTTGGAGAGCAGAGGAGTCATTGGTATGTTATGCAGTGTGTGTGGGAGGGGAGGGGGGTTGCATGTGTGCGTGTGTTTCATTGCTTTATCTCTATTGCTACAATTAATTGACAGTTGCATGGTCACATTGTATCCATATTTCGGCCTTTTTTTCTTGCATAAGTCAATGCCCTTGGTTACTTTTTATGTCTATCGGTAGATTTGGCAAATATTTAACAATTTCAAAGTAAATATTGATATTAAATATTGATTTATGACTAATTCTCATTAACACGTTGGATCCTCTGTTCATTTGACTAAAGTGTTTTACACCGTTTGAACTGTCTCTGCTTTTTTTTGCAATGCAAAGATGGCTGTGTTCTGATTGACAGGGTCTACACAGTGTCCAATGCTCCCTATTTTATGATCACTGAATATGTTCACTTCACTTGACAAAATACATTCATTCAGAACACTTTGCAATGCCATCACACCAACATGATTCACCAGTCATCCATTTTCCAGGTTTGATAATATAATTTATAATCATTTTGATTAATTCAGTTAACCTCCACTGTTAATTCTCTGATTTGCAAACTACACTAAACAAGATTGCTCCCTTCAGAATTATATCTTACTTAAGATTGCAGAATACTGTGTGAAGTCCTCTTCAAAGTATCCTCAGGTTGTTTGAATAAAATACCAAATTTTCTTTACTCGAGAGACACTAGATTGGTGTAAATGCTAATGTTAAATTCTTATTTGAGGAGTCATCTAGTCATCTGTTTGTCATCTAGTCCTTGTCAATAATGTCCTGAATAGTTTTTTGGTTATAGTACTTATGGCATGTGCATTTGGCCCAATGTACATTTTTTTTCTTCTCCTCTCAAAGCGCCATTTGCTTGGGTTTTATGAATCACAAAGAACCACAGTTTCAGCTAAAAATCTTTTTAATGTTATACTCAGAAAAACAAATCTTGACCCTGAGCAAGTAAACAAACTTTATTTTTGGGTGAACTCTCCCTTCAAGAATCTTCAGCCCCTTTTTTTGCTTCAGAATTAAAACAAATACTGATTAACAATGGACTTTACAGCACATCTCAAAAGTTCAAAGGAAAACATGATTCATAACAATATCACCATTTTATGTTATGTTAATATATGACTTTAAATCTTTAGTATAGTGCAGCGTAATGTGTGTTGATCCATGATGATGACGGTCAGTGTCAGTCGGCGCTGAAGTGGCCCCTCTGTAGCCTGTTATTATATTCCTGCTTCATGATGTCATCCCACAACTCCAGTGCATGAGAAGGTCACACACACACACACATACACACACACACATAGACACAGCTGGCTTCTCCAGCCCAGCACTCCAGTTTTCATCACGCTGCTTCTTTGCTGAGCTCTTAGATAGCAGCATCAGACAGTGACTCTCTAATACAGGCCCGTCCTTTCTCTCAAAACCACCCCCTTTCCTCTCTTTTTACATGAAATGATGTACAAGTCGCATTCAGTGCAAACCCACATGTTTTGCACGCTTTCTCGAAAACTTATATTTCTCAGATTGCTAATAACAAGCCGCTAATATCAGATAATGGAGTCTGAACTCCACCCACCGAGAAGCCCAAGGGTTGTAGATGTTCCTGCGACTGTTTGTTGAATTGTGGGAGTTTTTGGTGTGATGAGGGTGGAAAGAATGAAGCGGGTTATTTACTCAGATGGTTCTCTGGTGTAGGTGTGAGTCTGCCCCTGCTGTTCTATGGGAACACGCTGCTTGCTTTTCTTGGTATTGGTGCCTTTTTTTTTTGCTCAACTGGAGAACTTTTTTTTTTTTTTTTTCCCAGCACCGCTGTTGCTTTTGTTTGCTCTGGATGGCATGTCTGATTATTTATGGTGGGGGGGGGAAGGGAGTAGTCCAGCCAGTAAACATGTGACTGCACTGTATTTTGTTTTCCACTCAGAGGGCCGTGTCCTTTGACAGATATTTTGAAGGCTAATAAACTTTTTATTTGCTTTATGAACGGGAGGGGGAGGGGGAGACAGACAAACAGATAAACTTAGCTAGAGAGAGAGAGAAAGAAAGAGAGAGAGTGGGGGTTACTTTCCACATTGCATACTACTATACTACCTTCTCTGTGGTATAAAACTATTCTGTATGCATAAAACAAACTACTGCAGCTGTTACATTATACAACAGAGTATCCCACAATGCCAGAGTATCCCACTTTTTCGTGATCTTTCATGTGGTGAATTAACCAGAACCAGTATCAAAATGTTACATTTATTTATTTATTTATTTGTTTGTTTGTTTGTTTGTTTGTTTGTTTGTTTGTTTAAACAGAAAGATACATAGTTCTCAACATATTTGAGTACACCCCTCACAAATCTCTTGTTTGTTCTAAAGGAATCTTTACTTTACACTATTATATTGCATATACATATGTGCATATACATTAGATTAGTCAGTACTAAAGCCAAATCTGGAGCTAATCTAACAAAATAACTTATGATAACGGCCCAAAATCATTCCACCCAAATTTATATATTTATTTACAAAGAGCAAACTTCAAGAGAAACAAAAAATTGATAATGTTGTAGTTTGTAAATTATTTTCCAATATTTCGCATGAATTTAAATGTATTATCTTTCTATTTCTAAATATGTTTGGTGACTAAAATATTATTTTAATAAATATAACTGTTTAACAAATCTGTTTTGTTCAAATGCACCAAGATCTGCTACCAGTATTCACTGAGAAATGGGTAAAAATATTCATTTTCAAAATGGAGTGCACTCGTTTATGTTGAGCTCATTTGCCAAACAAACCATGATATCTTGATAGTTTTGTTTTTAGCTTACACTACATTACAGTTAGTATACATTAGTGTGCTATATTGTATTCTGAACATAGTCAGAAAGATTATGCAACCGTTTGTGTACTCTCTGTTCCCTGGAGCTGCAATTCCTCGAAAACGCTTTGATAACATTTCTTATCAGCTTATTTCTCAGCTTGTTTGTTTTCGTGTATATGGCACATGTGGCCAAAGGAAGCAGTCAATTTATTTGAATTCATTAAAGTTGGAAAGTAGTATCTTGCCCTGCACCATCATGGCATCATATCTTTGACATCAAAAAGAAGTGGGGCCGTCCTAAAGGGTGCCTCAGTCTCCAGACACACAACAAAACACCATCAAAACTGTAGTTCATGAACTTTTGTTTTCTCACACCATTTTTTTTTCTTTCTTCTCTCACTCAGGCCTTACAAGTTGCACGGCAGATACTTCTCCAGCAACATCAGCAGAGCAGTGCCCACAAGTCCCCAAAAAACAATGACAAACAGCCTGCAACACAGGTAAGTGTGTATGTACTCTAAAACCCAGAAGATGCTCAAATGTTCTTCTTTGATTGCTTTAAACGAACTAATGCAGTATAGTCAAGAATAAACTGTCTCTGATATTTCCCTTTCAAGAGGAATAAAATGCTGACTTGCAAACACTTTAATATACTGTTGCTCAGATGGTTTTGGGAGATTTAGATTAGACATGTTGGCGTTCATCATTGGTGTCTTGGATAATTTGAGCCCAGAAAATAAAATTGCCATGAAACATAGGAGCCAGATATGCAGGATTCTGTCTACGTTTGTAAAAGTTGATATATGTTGCTCCGGGTATGTTTTGTTGCTCGTTTCAGATGACATGTCTATTGCTATAAGGCACACTTTTTTTTGTCTGTCTCAGATGCTGGTTAAATTAACTGAACTGTTTCATGAAAAGATAATGCATGTGGGTGCAAAATGCAAGCAACTGGTTGGAAATTGTGCTGATTGTGTGTTCCATAGCAGTTCTAAATTGAAATGTTTTCAGTGTTTGGAGCTAAAAAAGCTTGTTTAATTTTATTTTTATTACACTTTGGATTATACTGTAGTAGCTCAGAAATAAATCTTCTTTGAGTGGTCCTAAAATACTACACATTACTACAACTAAAAATGCGCTATCTGACAAAAGCCTTGTTGTCTATTTAAGTTTTTGGAACAACAAATAATAACTTGACTTCTAGTTGATCATTTGGTATCAGAAGTGGCTTGTATAAAAGGCAAAGACCCCTAGATTACGCGTATTTTACCTAAATAAAATATGATCTTGTCTTGATTTTTAATTATTTAATTTGTGCAGTAAGGTCTGATTTTGCTTTGAAAAGTCTTGTCATTTAACAGAAATAATGTACAGTATAGAATATAAAGTCATTGTGCGGTGGAAAAAGAATTAATATTGTTTATGACTCCACTAAGCTTGGAGGACTGCATCCATACATCTCTGCAATGACTCAAATAACTTAATAAAGTCTAAGTCTAATAAAGTCTAAGTCTTAATTAATAAAGTCGTCTGGAATGGCGAAGAATGCAATCTTGTAATTCACCAAACTTGACTGATTTCTGTGAAAATCTTGGGTCCATGTGGGTTCCGCAGTATTTGTGATGATTGGGATGATGTTCAACCTTCTGCCACTTTTCCATATGATCAGCTACAAGTCAAGTTATTATTTGTTGGATTGACGGGATTAACTATATTAACTGGGATCAACAACAAGACTTTTGTCAGGTAGTTTATAGCAGCCTTGGCATTTTACCTTTATATGTTTCTTGAGACCCAATTGCTCCACTAATCTACCATGCAAACCATACATACATAGCTAATATGCAATGCAAATGTATTAGCTTAAAAAAAGTGGGGCATTTAAATGATTTCAAGCCTTTACATACTGTAGTGTCGCGAAAGGAACCGTGCAAAATATAAAGCCTTTGTTCATCAATAATCTGCCCTCGTGATGAAAAAAGTCAAACAGGGTCAAAAGTCGTTAAACAAAATTCATAAAATTTGTGTCCGTGCTCACCGTTTGACTGTGTTGAGGGGCAAAAGGTCATACGATGTTTGCATATGTGCATGGCAGTTGCAGTTATGATATCTTTCACAAATCCATGTCTGTATGTATCCCAACATCCCTCGGGTCACATATGCAAATGCTGCCTAAATACAGTGATTTCATTGGCTTTTGTGCGAGTTGACGAGGTCAAAGTGTGGATGGTGATACATTTCACCTGTTTCAGTTAAAGACTTTTGACCCCTAGTGGGTTTTGTAACGTATTACAAATGAGCCCGGGTTGGAAAGACCCAGGCTCATTGTACTTGGTTGTACTTCATTTTAATGGTTCATTTCAGACATTCGGTTGACCAGAAGCTACTTAATAATATATGCAATAGAATAATCTAGAATTACTTTTATTTTTGTGGGTCATTTTAGACCGTAAGCACAATAAATGTCTTTTTTTTACTAAATAAACATAAAAGCCAGGCTATTGTGATTAACAGTTCCCATATTTAATTAACAGCAGCAATGACAAAGTCGTCACAAATCCTGTTTGTTTCAAAAATAGGTTAAGTTCAGATCAAATCATTTATGGTCTATGATCATTTAATTTTATAAAGAAAACAAAAGCAGTCCAAATTGATAAAATCACTGATGCCAATGTAATTTTAAACCAGGCCAGCACAGTAAGCCAGGCACTTGTGTAAAGTGGAGGAAAGTCCATTTATGGCATTTTACATCTGTAAAAAAAATCATGATGTAAAAATCATTAAATTACACACATGCACAGATGATTTGTTCACAATAATATGCATTTTGAGCTGCAAATATCTCCATTTCCTCCATTTACAGTTTTTAAAGACATCAAATTTATTTTATTTTTTGTTTTCTGTCCCGTAGAGCAATACTGGTGCTGCTGACATAAATATATTTCTGTGTGCATGAAATCTGTGTGTGTTTGTGTGGGTGATCAGCCATTATTTGTTTACATTTATATGGATGGTTGGTGGTACAACATGTACCTGTCAAAGCCTGACAAACAGGAAATTAAAGCAGGCAGAGCTGAAGAGTTGGCAGCACATTAGCGCAGCGTTCTTTCATCATTCGCAGCAATCTAACAAATCACGCACAATGAAATCCTGTCAGTTTTAGCACATTACGAACAAACGGATGTCTAATATGTGCGCAAGTGTGAAGAGCAAACAACATTAGCGTATTGAATGTAGGTACAGTAAGTCTGGCCTGTTTTTTCTCTCTCTCTCTCTCTCTCTCTCTCTCTCTCTCACTCTCTATCGTTCTCTCTGTGGTTTCACTCTTAATTCTGTCATCAGCAGTTCTAGGGGGCGTCCTGGAGCAGTCCTGGCTCCGGTCTCAGCCTCCGGGATTTCTATTTGCCTATCCTTTTGTGATGCAAAGCAAATCCGGCCCTTTTCATTTCCCCATCCGCGCCCCTTTAAAAGAGAGCGGCTCGCCATGTCTGATGCAATATTTACGTTTATTTGAGATCATTCTCTCTCAGATCCTTATCTCTGTTTGAGCAAGGTGGATGTTGTTTGTTTCGTGGTGGAATCGCAGGAGACGACGGGGCATATTTGTTAATTAACGCACATCCCTGCTTTGAGGGAGGCTGGTTGTTTAATGACTATATGGGATTTTTTTTTTTTTTCAGTCTGTCTTGTTTAATACATGGATGTATATTACGTTTTATGGCTTTTTGAGTTAACTTTCTGAGCATGTTGACTCCATGTTTGAGCTGTTTCATCCTGGCTCTTGATAAAATTTGAACAACTTGTATCAAAGTAGTGGTGCAATATCATATGTTATTTTGATTAAATGTATGGATTTGAGTTTGGGATGCTTACAATGTGCATTTATGTGGCATCTACACATTAAGGTATAGTTAAGAAGTTGCATTTTGTCTCATCACAAAAATGGAAGCTTAATGGTTAAATGTAAAATTGAAAATTAATGTCAGCCATAAATATCAATAATAATAATAATAATAATAATAATAATAATAATAATGTTATTATTATTATTATTATTATTATTATTATTATTATTATTAAATTTATATTATTATTATTTAATTATTATTATTAAAAATTACAATTTAAATATACATAACAAAAATATATTTTATATTAATACATCTGAATTGTATCAAATTTTCGAATAATATAATTGTAGTTTTTGCATTTCTTTATTTTTTATATTTTATTATTATTATTATTATTCGTTCATTCATTTTCTTTTCGGCTTTATTAAACCGGGGTCGCCACAGCGGAATGATCCACCAACTTATCCAGCA
Organism: Danio albolineatus; assembly: GCA_903798035.1. Classification (NCBI taxonomy): domain Eukaryota; kingdom Metazoa; phylum Chordata; class Actinopteri; order Cypriniformes; family Danionidae; genus Danio; species Danio albolineatus. The sequence continues at coordinate 2,331,811 of CAIGQQ010033975.1, read as the reverse complement.
TTTGTTTTACACAGCGGATGCCCTTCCAGCCGCATCATCCATACAGTACATTCACACACATACACTACGGACACTTTAGCTTAGCCAATTTACCTGTACCACATGTCTTTGGCCTTATGGGGGAAACCGGAGCACCCGGAGAAGAAGATGATGATAATGATGATGATTATTATTATTATTATTATTATTATTAATTTGTTGTTGTTTTGTTCTTCTTCTTCTTCTTCTTCTTCTTCTTCTTCTTCTTCTTCTTCTTCTT
>CAIGQQ010033975.1:2314885-2331542 GCA_903798035.1 Danio albolineatus | reverse complement strand
TAATAATATTACTACTACTACTACTACTACTACTACTACTACTACTAATAATAATAATAATGTGAAGCCTGACAAACACAATTTGTACCAGAATGAAATTCTTCCCCCAACAACATACAGTACAATCCCACATTGTGACAGACGTCAGTATCACAAATAGTGTAAAATAATTATTTTGTAGATATCACCCAAAATATGCCTTAAGGGAAGAAATACAACATCTGTGACCTTTACGCTCTGTGTGAATTTGTCTGCATTAAGGAAAAAGTCATAACAATTAAGCTAAACAGCTCTACTCTTCATGCTGAGGGGTCAACGGACGGTGGATTCCACTAGCCAGACTGTTAGGACGTAAAGCAGAAGCAGCTTCAGCACACAAAGACAAAATTAACATTCAAATTTATTAATGTATACAGAGAGCATGGCCAACCTGTCACTCACACCACTGAAAAGAAAGCATGTGTGTTTTTGTCTTTCACCCTCATGCTCTCATCTGTGACTGTGTTCAGAATGGAAGCTTATAGTGCATTCTAGTATCTACTGTATACTGTACATTATTTGTTTTTAGATTGTCAAATCAGTATGCAAGAATCTTTAGACTACTGTATAGCATTATGCGTGGTCACATCAGTGGACCTCATTATACTGAATGGATAATTTGGTTATTTCGCATCAGTTTTTGAGTTCAGTTGTTTTGCTTTATAAAAATTAAGATAAAATAAATAAATAAAATAAATAAATAAATAAAGTTTTTTATATATTTATTTTTAATATAGACTATAATTTCATTCATTTATTCATTCATTTTCTTACGGCTTGGTCCCTGATTAATCACGGGTTGCCACAGCGGAATGAACCACCAACTATTCTGGCAAATGTTTTACGCAGCAGATGCCCTTCCGGCCGCAACCCTGTACTGGAAAACACCCATACACTTCCGCATTCACACTCATACGCTATGAACAATTTAGCTTATTCAATTCACCTGTACCGCAGGACTTTGGACTGTAGGGGAAACCAGAGCACCTGGAGGAAACCCAGGCGGGACTCCAGCCAGCAACCTTCTTGCTGTGAGGCAACAGTGCTAACCACTGAGCCACCATTTTTTTATCATTTTTATTTTTTATTATTTTTTATTTTTATTTATTTTAAGAAAACATGATGGATCCCAAACATTTCAATATGATTTACTAAAAGCACCCACTAATAAGTAATTCATTCTAACAGTACTATACATACACAAAAATATTGTCAGGCATGTTTACAACAGGAATCTTTTTGGCATATTACAAATACTTTATTTAAGGATCACAGTATTTTTTATATTGTACTTCACCTCAAAACACAATTTCATTAATTGAATAAAAAGGTTGATTTTTTAATATTTAGTAAGATCACTTATTCTTCAATATTTAAATGAATGAGTATGTGCATGTATATTTTTTACATAAATGCCTTACTGCCAGTCTCAGCACTGTAAATAAACAGCCGTTACTAACGGCAATACTTTTTTCAGTAATGAGTTATCAAATGAGTTACTGTTTCCCCTGTTACAATGCCGTTCCCGTTACTTACAATAAAATGCACGTTACTATAATTGAGAACACTGAAGCGGTTTTCATGCGAGCAGCATCTCTCTCAACCGTAAAACCTCTCTTTCTCTGGGGTGTGTGTGTATTTGGGGCTGGGGCTGGACACATAACCAACCAGAGATGATGATTTGTGTGTTTGTGAACGTAGTGTAACTGAGAATGTGATGATTGGCTTAGAGTACATTTCCATCGATTGCCAGTCAGCGGCAGAGTAGTGCGGGTTTCACGCACATGCACGTGCATACGCACAGTCAGTCGCTCACACCACCACCAGGAGTCAGAACGATGGCAAATCCAACAAGTTCAAAGGTATACGTACCTTTTGCAAACTGGAAATTCAAGCACTACTTTACCCTCGCTGAGCTAAAAGGCAAGAATATTTATGCTAATATTTATAGTGATATGTTGACTTTGATGGTTGTCTCTCACATTATCCCACAACAACATTAAAATGATGTAGATTAGTGTACAATGTTTTACATTTATTTTATAGTCATTTGACAAACTTTTTTTTTTTTTAAGTAGCTTAATGGTTACTTTTAGAATTATGTACTGTTACCTTAGCTACTCAGCGTCCCTCACGGTGGTGCAGTGGGTAGCACAATCGCCTCACAGCAAGAAGGTCGCTAGTTCGAGCCTTGGCTGGGTCAGTTGGCATTTCTGTGTGGAGTCTGTATGTTCTCCTCGTTTTGTTGTGGGTTTCCTCCAGGTGCTCTGGTTTCCCCCACATGTCCAAAAACATGTGGTGTAGGTGAATTGGGTAGGCTAAATTGTCCGTAGTGTATGTACTGTATGTGAATGAGTGTGTATGAATGTTTCCCAGTGCAGCTGGAAGAGCATTTGCTGCGTAAAACCAATGCTGGATAAGTTGATGGTTCATTCCGCTGTGGCGACCCCAGATTAATAAAGGGATTAAGCTGAAAGAAATGAATGAATGAGTAACTAACTCAGTTACTATTTGTGAGATCTACAGTAAATATAACTAATTACTCTTTTAAAGGAACGTGCCAAAGCCAGATTACTACACTGAATGGCATATTTTGAATACTATTTATTTTCATTGTTTTTTTAAACATTTTTTCTTGCATTCAATATATTTTGTCTTTGAATGTCACAATTAAAAAGAATGATAAACTTTTCATTATTCATTCATTTTATTTTTGTTGCTTGCTTATAACTGTTGCTTGCCTTGAAATGCTTTTAAAGTTTAGTGCAGTGCATTATGAGATACAGTACCTTGTTTATTCTTAAGTGTATACTGTACTAAATATTATGCTACATGTAGTTGCTTTTTCCTTGTATCTAGAAAATGTATTGTTCTTTCTGTGCAGTACACATTATGCACACTCTATACTGCAGAAACATTGTGTAGTAATATTGTGTGTTTAAATTCTAGCCTGTACTTTTCTCTCTCCTTCCAATAACTCTTTAGCTCATTATATTATGAGAGCACCAATAGCTCGCGCCGTCTTGTGTGATCTATCCATCATTAGATGCTGATCTCTATTAGGTGTTATTACCGTATGAAGGCGCCAAAGCCTGCGTCAGTTTCCTTTCCTTACTCTACAGCGTTTTACTTTGATTTGCGACTGCGCTTTATCACTGATCCAGCATTTCAATCACCGTCTACCTAAAAGACTTTGAAGATTAAATTGTTTGCGCGTTCTTGTTTTCACTTTGGTCAGTAGTGAGAAACCTAATGGTTTAATTGTTGGGCTTATAAAGGAACACAGGGTACGGCAGAGAGCGTTCATGGGAAACTTTACTAATCGATGGGCGTGGTGGATGCTGGAAAATTAACGGACAATATGCCTGATATTTCTTCATTAGTCACACCAAGAGAAAATCTTTATTAATATGATACACAACACAGAACACCATAAACATCTGGTGTAGTGACAGACCGGAGCAGAGGCTAAACACACTCGGCTGGTCAAAAAGCACAAGTAAATCACAGACAAAATGACACGTGTAATTAAAAGAGTCCATGCCACTTTACCACTTTACACCTACAGCAGCGAAAGAGAGAGAGAGAGTCAACAAGAGAAAGAGAGAGAGAGAGAGGAAGATCGAGAGAGTGCAACTCCCTCCTTGCTAATTACGGTTATCACTGAAATGGTAGGGCTTGAGTCATTAGTTCCATGTGCATTTAATTAGAGGCAGTCTGAAATTGGATTTAACTTATTACTTTTTCATGGATCGCTTTCTTGTCATCACTTCAAATTGGATTGCAGCCCCAGGTAACTAATTATGCCCGCCACAGGATCAGGAGTGGAGAAATAGGTAATTAGGAACAACACTCGCGGACCTTCCTTGATAGTCCACCCTCTCCACTGAATGGGGGAGAGTAAAAAAGAGTGGCGATTATTTGTAAAGCAGGTGTGGTTGCTGCAAGGGATGACGGGTAGGGATCTGCAACCTATGTAGGATTACTTGACGTGCAGCTGGGTTGACAGTGTTATTTTGACGTGATTTTCACCCGCTGGCGGGATGCCCGTACAAGACGCGTTGTGCTTTAGTTGATCATTGCACAGTGTAAATGTCATGCCTTTCCTCATGCACTTGTGAACTTTTGCCGCTTGAGCGTAAACTTCTGCCGTTCACGCTTGAGTTGTCTAGAAGATATAGCACAACAAACGTGGTGTCAGTAGGCAGCCTGAAAAGAGAGGTTGTTTGTTTCCTCAGACAGTGTTGATGCTTGTTGGGATCAGCTGGTTTGTTTGCTTGTTTTTGCTGGAAAAGAGCTGGTGTCTTCCAGACATGTGCGAATCATCTGGAGGAGGTTGTTGCTGTATCACAAACTCCATGACTGATATGTTTCAGCTTCTTTTTCGGTTTGCTTGTTGAAAAGTAGCAACGCTCTAAGAAATAAATCTTTAAAATAGCAGAATCATTTCTGACTGGGCTGCACAGTGGCACAGTGTTTAGCACTGTGGCCTCACAGCAAGAAGGTCGCTGGTTCGAGTCCCGACTAGGCCAGTTGGCATTTCTGTGTGGAGTTTGCATGTTCTCCATGTGTTTGTGTGGGTTTTCTCCGGGTGCTTTGGTTTTCCACACAATCCAAAGACATGCGTGATAGGTGAATTGGATCAACTAAATTGGCCGTATTGTATGTGTGTGTGAATGTGAGTGTATGGATGTTTTCCAGTGCTGGGTTGCAGCTGGAAGTGCCTAAAACATATGCTGGAATAGTTGTCAGTTCATTCCACTGTAGCAACCTCTGATAAATAAGAGACTAAGCCGAAGGAAAATGAATGATTTTCTGACTGCTCATTCCCTGGGTGTTTCATGACCAACCAGAAAATATATTGATAAACAATGAAATCATAAGACCTTTTTTTGGGTGCCTTGGACTTATGATTTCGTTGTTTATCTTTATGAATCCTATATCCAAAGAGCACCGACACATTAACTACCCCTGAAGCACTTTTTGTTTGATGTTAGATCCAGAAAATATAGTGTTTAAAACTACTAAACTACTAAAAGCGTACATGTATTCATTTGATGCTTTTATCCGAAGTGACTTACAAGTGAAGGTAAATGAAGCACTACAAATCATCAGCAATATATAAATGCTCTGACAGGTCTAAGCTAGTTCACTTTTTTCTAAGCTAATTTCATTTATTTTTTTCTTCTCCAAGCATACAGAGAGGAGAGGGACCTACAGGTGGTCTGTCGAGCACACTCAGAATAGCACTATATTTCCAGAAACATGGAGTGTTGATAAGAAAGTGTCTGGTTCATATGGAGGGGAGAGAGTGTGTCGCGCAGGTGGTTTAAATATATGGTTGAAATATGTTTCAGTTTTTTTGTGAAACCAGACCAAGAAGTTTTTCAAGAAGTATGGCATTCAATTTTTTAATTAAAAGGTGTCTGGTGCATATGGCAAGGAAAAGAGTGTCTCTTTTACAGGTGGTTTATCAAGCCCACTCACCTGTGTGAAGCACAATAAGGATTAAACAATATTTCAATACACATAAAGTATTATTAAGAAAATATCTGGTGCATATGGAGAGGAGAGAGTGGGTCTTACAGGTAGTTTGTCAAAATTATGGATGTTTATTTGTGAAAGCGGAGCACCTGAAACATTCAAACTTCACACAGAAACTGGTCCTACATAATTCTGTAATGCGAAACAAAAAAGTCCAACCCATTTTTTTTTTTACAGTTTAATTATTGTTTTACAAAATAAGCCAGCTAAATATGTTTTCTCTATTATACTATATTATGTTATTATACCATATTATATAACAGCTCAGCTTGCTACAGGATTAGAATTAAACTTGCACACTTGTACACGTGAAAAACAATATCACAGCCCTGTTTACATTTAGTCTATTAAACTGTATGTTATTCAACCACAATACCATCACCAAAACTAATGAGATCACAGAAACCGCAACTGCATTAATATTTGTTGAATACATTTTTTTTTATATATATTACATTATGATCGCTCTGACCAAAGTACTGAGGACACAATACTTTATGAATGAACTCTGTGACACATTATTCTGCTGTATTTATATACTTTAAATTGCTAAAACTCGCTTCAGTTTCTGCTCTGCATCTATAGACGGTGCAAGGAAAGCCATACAACAAGTGTTCATCATGGAAATAGTGGTTGGTGTCACTGTTTTTGCATGAGTTACTGAATTGAGTTGAATGTTTAGCTTTTAGATGCCATGTAAAGCTGAATAAAACTCTATTTGGGACTGCTTTCATATTTTCTTTACAGCACACACTTTAGCCATGCATTCTTGTCACAAGCTGTGTTCTCCGCTTCTGACACCTGCCAGACAATTGACGTAAAATAAGGCATCAGGCTTCATACAGCCCATACTGACGAGGTTAATACGCCGTAATCAACCCTGAAACAGATGTTAGAGTTCAGTTCAGGAAATCCCTACTTAAAAATGTCAATAAAAGTAAATCTGTTCAACTGCAGAGTTAAATTCTTAAGTTTTCAGACCAGAGATCAAGGATAAATAACGCTATTCAGAAGCATAAATATAATTTCTGCTAAAAGACATAACCATTAATTATCAAATATTATTTAATGAGTATCTGAATAATTTACTTAGATGCTAAAATATATAGGGGGAATGTGTATTGTTATAAATTGTTTAGTGTGTATATTTTGTAAGTTAATAATAAAATTAAACAATTAATATAATAATACATTCATTTAATAATAAAATATATGTATCAATAAAATGCAAACACATAGGTGATTAGAATCCTTCATTTATTATTTATCTGTGATTTAAAAAAAACCATTTCATTTTAAAATCTATTTTTGTTTTGAACATGTTGTGCCCTTATCAGCAACTGAGTTCGTTCTGAAGCATTTTTAAATGTCCTCCATGGTGAACCAGACTCACTCGTTCTTTCAAGCCTCAGTGGTTAAATATGTCACGTTTTGATGATGTCACAGGAAGCAATCAGTGTTTTGCACAATCTTTCTCCTTCTGTTTCTCTTTGCCTTTCTTTTCATGATCATATGCAGTCTCCGCGAGGGCAAGTGGAGGTCAAGCGATAATGTCCTCTCACTTTAACAAACGATGAAGGGCTCGCAAACCCCTCCTTTATACATGCACGCACACACACAATGCAATTCCTCGTCTTCATAGAGTGCTGCATGACACAGTGCAGAAACCACTTTGCTAATACCCTCTTTCTTTTCTGCATCTTTTTTTTTTGGTGTAGACCCATGGCATTGTCCTGACACATGTATACCACAGTGCAACAATCTGTAAGTCATTAGCGGTGTGTTGTGCTGGGGCTCGCTGGAGCTCAGCCAGAACTTCTTCCAGCCTCTGGAACAGGCAAACCCAGCACAGTGTAGAGTCCAGCTAAGCTCAACCCGACGTGAGTCTCTGTCTCTGTCAGCCCCCCGCTCTGGAGGGGACGCTGAGGCTCTTTGCAGGCTCTTTTGGACGCAGGCCCGAACTAGAAGTCCAGCAGCTCTGATGATGTCAGTGTGAAGGAAGTTTAAATGATTGTTTTGAATGAAGACTGCTTTTATTTGGTTGATAGTACAGTAAAAGTTGTGATATTGTGAAATATTAGTACAATTTCAAAAAACAGATGCTCTTTTAATGTGTTTTAAAATTCTGTGATGGCAAAGGGCAATTTCCAGCATTATTACTCCAGTCTTTATGGCACATGGTCCTTCATAATTCATTCTAATATGCTGATTTATTATATAATTTGTTATTACAGTTGTGCAGCCTAGTATTTTAATGCATTTTTGTCAAATTACTACATGCATTCACTATCATTTTGATCAATCGAATGCATACTTTAAGAAAAAAATACATTTCTGTTTAAAGTACTGACTCTGCACTTTGTGTGAAAAAAGCAATCAATAGAAAAAATCTATTTAAATACAAAATTTTTTTTTATTTCTAAATTTTAATATGCAGTTACATAAATTGATGTTTTTATTTTCATATATTTTTTATTTCAATTCACACATAAAAAGGGGGATATATTATCAGAAATCATCATTTAATTTCCCTCATGTAGTTACAAACACATATGGCTCATATAAAGTGCTTAATTTGTGAATTGCGAGGTCCCGGAACAGATCGGAGTAATGGATCCGGCATTTTACCCGAGGATGGAGAGGTGTCGCGTAGAGAGTAGAGAGGGTGGGTGGGAGGTTGTCGCGGACGAAAGTGAAGAGGGTTGTGGAGTTGAGGAAGAAAGCAAACAGTGGATGGGGAGGAAGTTGGATATTTCTTCCTTAGAGAAGTAATGCATAATATATAAATAAGTGGTCCATGAAACTTTCCAAAAAGACATAAAAGCAACAAATGTGTCAAAAAGTTGCTGATATTATGTGTGCTTTTTATTATAAACCATCTTAAGATTTGCCATTCTGTAGATTTGTGTGACAAGTAGAGACATTTTTAAATCAGTTTTTCACATTTTGTTCTCCGTTGAGCTAATAGCTGTGATTCATGAACAGATTATTGAGACCATTATATTTAGATTTATTTATTCAGCATATGCTTTTATCCATAAAGAATTACAAATAATTCATTCTTGATTTAAAAATAAAATGATTCAAATGACTCAAGTGAATCAGTGGAACTCTCGTGAACACACCAATGTTTCGTTTTTCCCATAAACATTTTGATGAACTTTCATATTATTTAAAGGGAGTCCTATACAAAAAAAAATGCCAAATTGTATTCAATAGCTGTGTCTCACAGAAGAAAGAAGGTCAAAAATGTTTAGCAATTAAGACAGAATCTTCTTTTTGGCAAACTATTCTATTAAACTCATAATCGTTTTACCTCTTTTTTTCACTCAGTAGGAAGCGCCTGCATACTTCTCATTCCTCCATCTGCATCTGTAGCCACATATCACTCCTGTTCTCCTCAGCCATTGTTTTTTTGTTTTTTCTGGTCATATTGTAAGAATGCATTATGTGTAATGTGCAGATGAGAAACAGCTTTAGATGATGCTGTCATGATGAGGTCATCACGCTTTTTTCCACACCGTCTGGCCGAGTCAGTGAGTAACGTCCAACCATCAGACTGCTGTCGCATCCACTCCGAGCGCAGACCCTTAAAGCTGCAGTGCCATTTTCAAGACCTTTTCACTTCAGTCATGTTTCTTTCGTCCCCTGGAGCTCCCCGTCTCCTTTCCTTCTCCCATCATGCCTCAAATCTCTCCAGTTTTCCGCCACAGTATGCAGATGCGTGGTTCGTGTTGCTAGGACTGATTCGATCGTCATGTGGAGAGTGGATGGAGAAGTGGTATATATATACAATGGCCACTGTTGATATTGGCAGCCTTGGTAAATATGTGCAAAAAAAAAAGAAAGAAAAGCTGTGCAAAAAAATCTTTATTATGATCTTTGCTCAAAACACACACTTATATGAGAAAAAAAGTATTCAACACATCACTATTTTCCTCAGAAAACATTTCTAAAGGAGTTTTTTACATGAAAGTTTCACCAGATGTTGGTAACAAAGATATCCATATATGACCGGAAAACTAATCTAATTAGTTTACAAATGAAGTCATGTGTAATTAAATTTTTTGACACAGGAAATAGTATTGAACACATGAAAAAAGGGTGGTGTAGAAAGGCAGTAAATGCCCAGACAGAAGCTGAAATCGCTCAGTAGTTTTTCAGCAACCCTTTGCCCTTCCTCCTTGTAAATGAATATTCGCTGCTTCAGTCCAACATATACATTAGCAGGATGGTAAAGGTGAAACCAGGGTGGACATTTCAGCAAGACAATGATCCAAAACACAGCCAAGGAAACTCTCAAATGGTTTCAGAGAAAGAAAACCAAGCTGTAGAATCACTTGACTTGAATCCAATATACAGTAAAATACAAAATAAAAGATCAGTTTGGATAAACGAAACCCACAGAACCATCAAGATTTTTACACTCTGTTGAGGTCTCTGAAAATCTCAAGGCTGAGCAAGGCATGTGGCTTTATTCTCCATACAGTATGAGCTCCATATATTTATAATATACGCAGTATACAAGTACATAATGGATTTTAAATAAAAAAAAGTAAACTGTAAAACATTTATGTTAATTAAGTTTTCTTTTATGCTTTTATGCTTTTAAATTGCATTATGGGACCTTATGCATTATGGGACATTATGGGAAAAGTTTGAAAACGTGACTATTATTGACTCTGGAGGGATGTACTGTCATACTGGTGTTGCATGTTTTGGTCCAAAAGCTGGTAATAAACTGCCAGTATTTTTTCTGTTATTTTCCAGACTTAATTTGCTATATGAGCGACACAGTGGCGCAGTAGGTAGTGATGTCGTCTCACAGCAAGAAGGTCGCTGGTTCGAGCCTCGGCTTGGTCAGTTGGCATTTCTGTGTGTAGTTTGCATGTTCTCCCCATGTTCACCTGGGTTTCCTCCAGGTGCTCCGGTTTTCCCCCACAAGTCCAAAGACATGCGGTGTAGGTGAATTGGGTGAGTTAAATTGTCCGTAGTGTATGTGTGTGAATGAGAATGTATGGATGTTTTCCAGAGATGGGTTGCGGCTGGAAGGGCATCCGCTGCATAAAACAAATGCTGGATATGTTGGTGGTTCATTCCGCTGTGGCGACCCCGGATTAATAAAGGGACTAAGCTGAAAAGAAAATGAATGAATGAATGAATGAATGAGTGAATTTGCTATATATTATTTCTTATACAATACAGTATGTTGTTTCAAACTACTAAAATTTCAATTAAACTTTATTAAACTTCACAGTCAACAGAACAGCAATAAAGGTTCTATAATGCAGTTCATAACTGTAATTAAACAGAAAACACCTGACACTTTTACAGTGAAAAAACAACCTTTTTAAAATAAATGTGTGTCAATATTGGCACCCCTGTGAATTCAGATGCGCAAAATATGTTTGACGTATCAATATTGATATTTTACTTTTTTTCTTTTTTTTTTTTTTTACATCTGGGTTTAACAGTGATGTAAATATGAGGTAAAACACAGCCCAAACTCATCACAATGAGCTTTTGGTTAAAAGGCAATAGCAAAAACACAGAACTGCCCATTTCCACCATTAGCACAATAATGAAGAAATACCTGTCATCTGAAAAATGGATGAATTAACCTGGAAGATGATAAAAAATGTTAATGGGGGGGGACATAAAGTCTACAAAACTAAAAGCTGATATCACCTACACCAACACAAATAGTTTGAAAGGGTGTCAAGAAAAAAAAAAGTGTCTGTTCCTAAAACAAAAGTCTTTTAATATTTTGATCAAAAGGTTAAACAATGAAGACATTTTTTCACAGCCTTTTTACACATATTTATCAAACGTGCTAATATTAGTTGAGGGCACAGTATGTCATATTCATTAGAAGCTCAGTGAGCTCTTATACGTGAAGTCACATCTGACAGCCTGTGGCTTCACTGGAGAACTGACGGTTGTTAGCGGTTAGTATGAGAGTCCTTGGACGGTGGAATATGAACTATTGTGATCCGTTTGTATGGTTAAGTGCTTCTAGTTGTTGAGATCACTTTTTTATGAGCTAACGTATTAAAGTTGTCATCAAGAGTAGACAAAACGCATATGGCGTTGGTTTTTGTTTATTGCAGATGTTAAAATACCCCGCTGTGGCTTAGTGCTGCTTTGAAAAAGGTCGACTGAGTTTGTAAAGCAAAGATGTGGACTTGCTTGCTCATCTAACATGCTGGTAAATTGCTTCTTTGATGATACTGATTTTGACTAGGCATGGGAAGGTACAAGATTCTGATGAGATTATAATCTTGGATAAAAATATCATGATTTCACAGTATCACGGTATTTTCACGGTATTACATGATTTGTACTGTGATTATTAAAATAGTTCTTTTTAAATGTCTGAGTAAAAAACAGACACTTCAGTACCCAATAGAACACAATATATTTTGTTTTAAGAAACATTTGAAATGTTTTGGACCAGTAGCTTTTAATGTAGAGATGCTTGAGATACAATTACCATAAAAAAACTAAATAAAACAGAAAACAAACAAAAAATAAAATAAAAACAAACAAAAACAAAAAAAACTTACATATACCTTAGAAACGGTATAACAGAAAACTTTTTAAAACTTTGACTTTTTCAAACCGCTGTAAACCGTGAAACAGGTTGTCGCCTCATGCCTAATTTTGACTATATTATAAATATGTTAATGTAGATAATGAGTATGATATTTAATGGTATTTTAAAAGATTGCTATATTTTTGTTACATTTATTTTAAAATATCTTTTTTTTTTAATCAAAGAATCATTAAAAATGTTTTTTTTTTTTTTTTTTTTACAATCTCAATGATTTTATGACAAAGTTAAACAACAGCTTTTGTTTTTTTTGTTTTTTTGTTTTTTTGTTAAAAATATATTTTATGGCCTATTATTTTTAATATATAAATACATATTTTAATATTCATGTATAGTTTTATTTAAAATGCAAAAAAAAAGTATAAAAAGCATGGTAGAGTTCAAGAAGTTCGTTGTTCAAATATGGTCATTCACTTCTTTAGTCTTATTTTTTCTTTCCTCTGATCGAAATGTTTTGACGACGCCTCCAAAAATAGTGTCTGACTCAAAAAAGGAGCCAGTTTGAAGAAATCACAATAGCACATAAAGAAAACAGCATTCCCCCACCCACTTCATTTATGTCGAGCATCGTCAACAAAAGCTGATGTTTTGACTGAAGTCAAAGCCGCAGTGAAGCGCAGACGGCAGAGGAGCACTTTTCACTAACGTATCACTGCAGAAGCAATCTAACAAGATCTGCTCAATATTAAGCTGCTTTATATCATGGCGCAAACTGCTCAATGTGCGTATGATCGTTTTAGAGTTTGTGGTGTTTGTAAAGATTCCCACAATACCTGTGCCAAATATCATCACAGCACACGTACTGTACTGAAACTGCTGCCGTCATGATAGTCAGAGGTCAGAGATGACTGTTTGGTCTCTGCTCATTCATTAATAGAAGTGACAGTCAAGACGAGTGTGAGTGTGTGTGGGTGTGTGCGGGCTTGTGTGTGCTTTTTGGTCCTTCAAAATGAAGGTTGTTGCCCACAGCACCAGCTGTTTTCTGTTAGCTTCACACCTGTTCTGTTAAAACCTGTTTAACACTCGAACTACTGTGTCAAGGCAGTTTGACCATTTTTAAAAGTACCATGACTTTTCATACAGTTGTGTTTTACATTTTATATACATTGTATATAACGTTATTTTTACAAAAGTAGACAACACAAACAGCTTTAAGAAATGGCCATACCTATAAATCTGTAAATGTCCGCCTTTCGCATGAGATGTTAAACCGAGATCCTGACTCTCTGTTGTCATTTAAAATTATCCCAGGATGTCCTTCGAAAAAAGTTGGGGTTTCTCGTCTCTGTCCATCATGGCCACGTAACCCTCCCCATCTCATAATTGACTTAATCAATCTGTCTCCTCTCTACCAATAAGCTGGTGTGTGGTGTGCGGTCTGGTGAAAAATGGCTGCCATCACGTCATCCAGGTGGATGCTTCACACTGGTGGTGGATAAGAAGATTCCCCCCCCCCCTATGTGTAAAGTGCTTTGAGTGCCCAGAAAAGCGCTATATAAATGTAAGGAATTATTAAATCGATCGTACACATTATTAACAGCATAATATTTCAGCATAGGCATCTTTTCTTATACCATTAGATTCCATTAAAGTTTGTTCTGTGTATTGATGTGCATATTAGAGATGTTCATATTAGTTAGTATGTCCCAATATGCGTTTTATTTTATGAAGAAATTAACAGAATTTGGACATATTTAAAATTTGATGTAAATGAAAATTATGACAAATTAACTAATATTTTTTCTTATTCATTAGCATTTCAGTTTCATCTTAGCATAAAAGGTTTATTCGTGGATTTTAATTCTAACTGTAGCTGTAAAAACATTTTCTCTCCATGCAGTAAAAATTACCAGACAAAAAAAACACAATCAGGGGCAACAACTCTTATAAATTAAAGAATACAGAAAAAGATACATAAAAATATAATGACAGCTTCATCCTAAAGCCTACAATATAAATGTGACAGTCAAAACAGTCAGAATTAGTGTTTGTCATAGTTTTCTGGTTGTGCTCTGAACTGCTAAAGTAAACAATAAATTACCATCTAAAAAATGAAAGTTTTAAAATAAACATTTCGGCTGTCATGGTGGCACAGTGGGTATCACGATTGCCTCACAGCAAGAAGTTTGCTGGTTTGAGCCCCCGTTGGGTCAGTTGGCATTTCCATGTGGAGTTTGCATGTTCTCCCCGCGTTCGCGTGGGTTTCCTCCGGGTGCTCCTGTTTCCCCCACAGTCCAAAGACATGCGCTATATGTGAATTGAATAAGCTAAAATTGGCCGTAGTGTATGTATGTGAATGCAAGAGTGCATGGGTGTTTCCCAGTGGTGGGTTGCGGCTGGAAGGGCATCCACTGAGTAAAACATATGCTGGATATTTTAGCAGTTCATTCCACTGTGGCAACCCCTCATTAATAAAGGGACTAAGCTGAAAAAAAAATGAAATGAAATAAATTTTCTCAATAATGTCACACAAAAACTGTTTTGATTCCTCCAAATAACCTTTGAGTGAGCAATTCTTAAAAGAACCAAAAGCTGAAAGGAAAGTATCCATGATTATTCAAAGGTGTAGTTCACCCAAAAGTGAACATTTGCTTTAGGTCACACCAAGTGTGCTTTTCAGTTCTGAAAACACGCTGCGGCTTTATATTACTAGGCAACAACTGTATCAATGGGTTTGGTGCTGCAGTGCATGACGTCGGGTGCTTTTTCCACAGAGTTAACTTTATTCTACTGTACACAAACACATGAGGGGCAGCAGTCATCGGAAAAGCATAAACAGCATGCAAAACGCTTGCTGCCAGTAGAACCAGGTGCCTCTCACCCCAAAAAATGTGTTCGGTGTGATCGAGCTCTTGCTTGCCCTTAAGTGGTTCTAGACTTTACTGTTGAGAAGTAAAGAAGACGTTTTGAAAAATATATGTGACGCTTACACTGTGTGATTTTTAGAATAATCCTCAACGATTGTAGCATAACAGACTACATGAACATGTCTCACCCGCCATAGTGTCAGACTGAACTACAGTAAAGACTCGGCAAACATTGAAGAAAACTCAGCCAAAGATTGACGTCATCCATTTGTGACACTTTCACTATCCCGTGATCAGAAATGATACATCACAGCGAACATAACATAACATGGGGCACTGTTTTGACATTTCCCTGTGGTGGCTTGAAGTTGTCGCACAGATTGCATCGTCAGGTCCGGCACTCCTATTAGTTCATGGATTGACGTTCATCACAGCTTCTGTAACACCGCAGGAAATAGTCGAAATCTTCTGATGCTGCCAGAACTTCATCGGAGGGTAAATCTGATCACAATGGCCATTCAGCAGCCGTTGGCGAACTATCAAACCAACAATCAAAGACCACAGATATTAGCCTAAATTTGAAATTGTACAGTGTGAGCAGGGCTTAAATGACGACCCATCCATAGTAAAACAAACAAATACTATCAAACACTACTTACGGCTACCGGTTTCCAAAACTGAACAGGAACTCAGTATGAACAAGTAGAGGGTGAATAAATGAAATCATAATTCAAATATATGGCTGATCTCTTTAAGATGCGTTATGCAAATAAAGCACTTTTATTAATTTGATTGCACTTATTGCGCACAAACACTGAGCAAAGATATCTCGTCATAGTAGTAGTACTAGAATCTGTCACATCTGTAGTGGTTTAGCGATGACTCTTCACTAGAGCATTCGTATGACTGTGCAGTTCATATGCTAAACTCAAGCAGGTTACCAGCAAGCGCTTATCTGGGATCAGTTTCCCCTGGCCCCGTGTCACCCTGACAGTCATACGAGGAGCCGCGGAGCTGATCCGAGATGCCGTGCGGTATTGTTTGTGTGTCAGTCTCGCGAAGGAGTCAACCTGTGCTTTCCAATTATCTGTAACAAGACATAAATGAATAGTGTTGGTTCTGTGACTCACAAAGTGATGGAGTGAATAAACAGCAAGATCTATTAGACGGCTCGGATAGAAAGAGTATGGGTAATTATGGCGTACAGGCCCGAACACAGCACAGATAGATGGAGAGAGAGAGAGAGAGAGAGACAAGAGGAGGAGGCTTGAACTGTATGTCTGCTAAATTTATCATGAGCCCTTTGGGAGCAGTGAAATGAGAACAGTGGCCTATTACTGCTAAGAAGGTGTTTTATTGAGAATATGCCGACATTCTGCCCAGGGGACACAGCATGCGATGTGGGGGTACAGCCAAGTGTGTGTGTGTGTGTGGCTGTGCGCATTATGTGTGCATACTTGCATGGCTGCTTGCCTTTTTGCCCTTGCTTGAGCGTGTGTGCATGTACACTCATGTGTGCGTTTTATAGAAGCATGTGTGAAAATAATTCTTCCCTATACATTTCACGTTTGACTATCGTGTCTCATGTATAAACCGTTAACTCTTTATTCCTGTAAGTTAATAATTACAAAAAGTGCAGTCAATGTTTTAAAGG
>CAIGQQ010033975.1:2261071-2307959 GCA_903798035.1 Danio albolineatus | reverse complement strand
GTGTGTGTGTGAGTGTGTGTGTGTGTGTGTGTGTGTGTGTGTGTGTGTGTGTGTGTGTGTGTGTGTGTGTGTGTGTGTGTGTGTGTGTTAATGTGCTACACTCACACCTGGCCTAAACCTCTCCTCTCCTCAGCAAAATCCATAACCGTCAGCTTCTCTCCCAACAATTCTTCTTTTTTCTGAGCAAACAAGTCCTTTATAGAACAAAAACAAATATTAACCCTCACTCGAACCTATACTGGATAAATACAGTACTAGGCATGGGACGATAACCGTTTTCAAGGTATACAGCTTTTTGGAAAATTCAAGGTTTTAAAACCATCAAAATTTTCTGCAATTCTGTTCCTACGGTATGTGTAAGAATTTTTTATTTACTTTTTTTTTTTTTTTAAGGACAACAGTATTTCAAGCAGAAAAGATATCCAAAAATGCCACTTAAAATTATAAACAAATCTGTGTTTTTAAAACTATCAAAAACAGCAGAAGTCATTGATTCATTTGAACTATTTAGCCTGGCATGTTTACTGTTCTGAAATATTATAAATGTTTCTCAAAATAAAATATTTTGTTTTCAAAAGGGAAAAAAGTTGCCCAGACATTTAAAAATAATATGTTTTAGAGCAGTAATCACAATACCGTAAAACTGTGAAACAGTGATATTTTTATCCAAGGTTATCATACCGTCAGAATCTTATACCGGCCCATACCTAAACAGTACATCCAAAGAGTTTTTTTAAGAGCTCATAACTCTATATGTTTGTGCTAACAGTTCGCAATATGAATGTACTGTAAGGAAAAGTATTTAAAGATAATATACTTTGTTAAAGAAAAAGAAAGAAGGAAACAAATATGTAAAACTTCTAAAGGCAACACAATAATTAAAAGGAAATTAATTAAAAAGTAAAACAAAGCAAGAATTCATTCCAATTGGAGTTTATTTGTTCAGTGCTTTTCACAGTAATTATCATTCTAAACCAGCTTTACCAAAGATGAACATTATTATGTTATGCTCAAAATCAGAAAAGGTTAAGGTGTTTTGTATTGGGTGGACAGTATATATTCATAATTAACCTGCAGTTATACAGTAAAGTGTACTTTTCATATAGGTGACGTACAAGGTCTGTGTACATACACTCAAAAAATATAAATGAGCTGAAACAACTCAATTCTTGAGATTTCTTTGGGACAACTTAATTTTTTGTCTGTTCAGTCCACTTAAATTTGTTAAGTGAACTTAATCGATTTGTGTTTAATCAACCTGAATGATTTGTGTGGAACCCTGCATTTTTTTTACAGTGATACCAAACAGTTCCACACAATTCCTTCATGTTGTCCCAACACAAATCCGTTAAGTTAACTGATTAGTTTTTTACGAATTTAAGCAGATTGAACACAAAACGATTAAGTTGTCCCTTCAAAAAACTTGAGAATTGTGTTGTTTCAGCTCATTTTTGAACAAGCACCAGAGTGTAATACATTTTCAGTGAAGTGCTGTGATCATTACTATAATTAAGAACAATATGTGTATTGCTTAAGACTGCAAAATGTCAATGCAAAAAAAAACAAAAAACAAGTTAAAATATGCATTCATAAAATTCCTCATATCTCGTTTGTCCAGATATCTGCATTATCTCATCGCAAGACGGCTTGAAAAACGTATTTGTTCTTTCCCTCACCTCTTATCAAGCGATATGGCCGTTTACTGCTATTCATAATAATCATTTGATGGCGCACACTTGCACGATTACGGCTGGAGGAGAAGAGCGCTTTCCCTCACTCCTCTTAAGTGCTGCTGATATAGTGGCCAGGATGATATTTTTCAGCTGAAGTGCTTCTCTTCTGTCTTAAAGAGATTCCAGCTCATTCACCAGCGGATTAAATGCTAGTAGTTACAATGATCAATAGGTTAAGAGGAGGCCCATCCCTCTCTCCACTAATGACCTCAGTGGTAATGGGCAGTAAAATGTGAGCTGTAATAGGCTTTCCGCTAGGGCTGAGGTTTGCTATGAGTGGACACACAAACATTCATGCAGTTAAATGAGGGTGTGAATCTGGTGTCAGTGTGTCTGTAAGGTGTGGATGTAAAGGGTTTAATTGGAACAGGCTGGGGTTGGGATTTGTCATGGCCTGAGAAGTTAGGAAATGTTTAGTTGTTGTTTTTTATATATAATTCAAAGCATTTACATGTATATGTACGTCAGTTGTCGTTTATTGGTTGGAGATATATGTATAATATACAAATCTAAAAAATGGCAAAGAGAAAAAAGAACAGGTAAAACATTTGTGGGTATTTTAGTGTTTTTTTTTTATCATTTTAGAAAATCGAATTCTAAAATGTCTGATTATTTTTTGTACTAAATAGATTTTGTTTTTAAGTTGACAGTTTTAGGTCATTTAGAATTTTCATAAAGAAAATATGTTGAAGTACAGTAGGTAAATTTAGCAAAAAAAATCTAATTTCTTAAATATTTATGAAAGTTAAATCAAATAAAACTCTGTTACCTAAAAATAAAACTGATTAAAACACTTATTTTGTTTCTTGAGCTAAACAAATAAATACAAGAAACTGTACTTTGTTCTTTATCAAGGCGCAATTTTTCTTTTTTTATTGTTGCACTTAAAAATCACATAAATAAAAATCACAAAACATGCATTGAAATGACTAAGTAGAAATTACAGTGATAACAGAAAACCTTATATTAAGATTAGTTCATGTAATTACTAACAATGAGTAATATATTTATTACAGTATTTACTAGTCTTTAACATTAGTTCTTTGTAATACAACTGTGTATTTTTACTTTACGTTAGGGCTGCATGATATTAAAAAAATGACATTGCGATGTAAAATTTTTCTGCAATACATATTGCAATATTCTAGGAAGTATTCAGGTACATAAATTGAATTATCATATGTTAAATAACACTGTATAGACTTACAAACATAATTGTGCCTGAATGCTCAAAGCTGGCATTGAATACTTACCACAGACTTGCCACAGACATATACACAGATATATATACTAATGAGACCATTTTTTTGAGTTACTACAAAGTGTAACAATAAATCCCTTGCTTTTTCAACTGTGGCTCCATAGCATTTACTAGAATATAAAACTGACTCCACATTTCAGATCTTGCGATGTGTCTTTATTAAATGCTTACATGGCGGTATCGATGCTGAAACAATATGTTGTGCAGCCATAGTTCAAGTTACCTCAGTTCATCACATGAACAGATACACATCTTAACTGAAGTATTTATTAGAAAATGCTGAAATAATATTAACCAATATTAATTTTTTTTTTTACAATTTATCTAAGATGCTATATGCTAATTCATAGCAAATGTAACATCACTGTAAAGTATTATCATGATGTTAGTAAATACTATAATTGTACCTTAGTTATACCAAAATAAAAATTACCAAAAGTATTAGACTGCCGAATATAAAGGTACACATGTGCATCTGTTGTTGTCTGTGTGCTTGAGCTGGTCTTGTCTCACCACCCACCCGTCTGCCTCTCTGACCTTCACAATAGTTCATCAAAATTAGTGGCGCTGAGAAAAAAGGACACGAGTGCATAATGACTGTGAAATGAAGAAATCAAGGGCTGCAGCCTATGCAAATGGTGCGCTAAGCCATGTGAAAAATAGGCTGCATATTAAGACGTAACTGTGCATGCTTATGTGTTCAACTTTATCCAGACGGTGATGAGTTTATAACAAATCCACCACGTCTTTATAGCTCTAAAATGTTTTGTTTGCATGCTTTTATATTTCAAGGATTTTTTGAAGGCGGAGACTTTATGGAAATTGACTCCACCCTTTTCTGAGAGAACAGACTTATTTGCATTTATCAACCCATGACAAATTCAACCTGAAGGTGTTTGTTTTGTGTTTTTTTATATTTGAGGAACCCTTAAATAGGTGGAGACATTGTGTAAATTAACCCCGCCCCTTTCAGAGACCACATTCATCGCTTTTGTGTTTGGAGAAGGTTGAGTAGGCGGAGACTGTGTACATAAACCCCACCCCTTTTCAGAGGCAACAAATTAAATTGCATTCATGAAGGCATGACAAATTCACCCTGTCTTTGTGAAGGTTTTTATATTTATCATGAGTTTAAATAGGCTGAGACATATGTAAATTAACTCCACCCCTTTCTGGGGTAACAATTGAGTTGCATTTATCAAAACACGACAAACTCACCCCGTCTGTGAGGCATTGAAGGTGTTTTGCTTTGAAACTTACATGAGGCTGGGTAGGCGGAGACTATATGTGAATTAACCCCACCCTTTTCCATAAGCCACAGACTATACTGCATCCATGAAGACATGACAAATAACCTTGTCTTTGTGGCATGGGAGGTGTTTGTTTAGTGTTTTTATATTTGCCGTGGATTGAAATAGGCGGAGATTGTTTGTAAATTAGCCCCGCCTCTTTCAGACTCAATCGCATTCATCAGGACATGACAAACTCAGCCGAGCTCTGAATCACAGATGCAATTGGGGTAACCTTGGTGCGACTGTCGCCCTGATGTCTGGCAAATCAGGAGCAGATGTGAGACATACATCCGCGATCTCGCACACGCTCACTAAAACACGCTGGGGATATGTTAACAGTCGCCAGCGCCCGCCGCTATCAAGTTCAGCACAGACGTGGTTTGTCAGCCAATGTCACAGAGGAGATTTTAATGGTGCGGCGGATCGTAGAGAAAGGCTGACACTGTACTGTACTCACACAGGCTCTAATTAAAGACCCCTGTCAGCGGCGCGAGGACCCTCTCAATGTCAGCACACGTCATTTCCCTTTTTATTCAGCTTGTTTGTGTGCCCTTTTAATATTTCTGTACTCTCAAATTGTTTTTGATGTAAAAACACAGTCGACGACGCGATATTCAGCAATTTTAGGTTTGTGTACACAACGAAACGGTACACCGTGAGCGCTCTGACCCATTTTAGTGAAGTGTTGAGAGGGACAAGATGCTTCACGGTGATGAAGAGGAGAGAAAACAATCACGGGGAAAATGAAAATGCAAAACGCATTCACGCAGTCACAAGCAAAACACGGACAGCTCTCCACAATAATGGCCAGTGGCCTTGTCAGTGGAGTGGGACGCTTGATGATGTGCTTGTTTGAGTGTGTGTGTGTGTGTGTTTTTTCTGTCAGTCTGACCCATCACTCAGTGCAGCTTTTGCTTCTCTTATTGTTCTATAAGCTTCTCTCAGGTGGGTTTTGGAGAAACCAATTGTGATCTCCACAACTCTACTTTCTTTCACCTTTGTACAAAACAGCAGTCAGAATACTTTTTAATTGTTTTTTATAATATATTTTGTGATGCTTGACACATAACTCATTTAAAAAATAAACAAAAAAAACGTAACACTTGTCTTAAAATAGAATTGCTACTATTATTTGTCAGGCTTTTGATCCTGATGATTACATGTGCGTAATGCTGCACAGTACATTTAATAAAGGTCATTTAAAAAATAAATAATGGACAAATACTTAATTAAAATACCTTCGGTGAGTAGCAGTAAAGCAATAACTTCTGAATGCTTTTTGGTTGATCCTCCAACAAGGGCTCAATGGATAATAATTGTAAAGGAAATGTACTGTATGGAGTGTTTGACTTTTAACCTTACACTTGGTTCCAAAAAGTGCAACAAGCATTGGCAAAAATGGACTGAGTATGTCATTGTAAACAATACGTGATAATGTGCTTCAAATGTATTATAACTTGGGCCGTCATAATAGCACGATAGCCTCACACAAGAAGATCGCTTGTTCGAGCCCCGGCTGGGTCATGAGTTTGCATGTTCTCCCCGTATCGGTGTGGGTCCAAAGACATGTGGTACAGGTGAATTGGGTAAGCTAAATTGTCCGTAGTGCATGTGGATGTGTGTGTCTGTGTGTATGGATGTTTCCCAGTAATGGGTTGCAGCTGGAAGGGCATCCGCTACATACAGTAAAGCATATGCTGGATAAGTTGGCGGTTCATTCCGCTGTGGCGACCCCAGATTAATAAATGGACTAAGCCGAAAAGAAAATGAATGAATGAATGAATGAATGTATTATAACTTGATTTTGTAACTCATGACAACCGCTTTGTTCTTTGTTTTTATTATTAATTTAAATTACTAAAAAAAGAAAAGGTAAAATAAATAAATAAATAATGCTTATCATGAAATAGAGTTGCAACAATAATTTGTCACACTTTTGAATATTAATCATGTCTGCATCTCCACAATACTGCGCAGTACATAAAATAAACAGTGTTTACAATAAGATTGCATTAGTTGATGTTGAATAAT
Organism: Danio albolineatus; assembly: GCA_903798035.1. Lineage (NCBI taxonomy): Eukaryota > Metazoa > Chordata > Actinopteri > Cypriniformes > Danionidae > Danio > Danio albolineatus. Next base: position 2,301,642 of record CAIGQQ010033975.1, on the reverse strand, counting down.
GTGTTAACTAACATGAACAAACAGTTAACAGTACATTTATTGCATTATTTATTAATTGTCAACAAAAATTTGGGTTTTGACTAATTATGATGAAACTAAAGTTGTTCATTGTTCGTTAACTCACAGTGCATTAACTAACGTTAACAAGCATACCTTTGTACAGTTCCTTTTTAATTATAGAAATTGTGATTTATGACACATAACTGGTCCTTTTCCAAATAAATAAATAACATAATACATTCACAAATACCTATGAATGATAAAACATCATTGCTAGTGTAATTTGCCAAGCTTTTGAATATTAATCCTGCTGTCCGCATTTGCTTGCTGAAATCAAAATGCAGATGGTAATACGTGAGAGCTGGCCTTTGAATTGCAACTATTCCCACGCAATACCAAAGAAGCCAGCTCAAAGCATATGATTAACATGTACTGTAGCAAACAAATTCCCTGTGGCTTTGCATTACTCTCAAATACTCTCTTTGCTTAGGTACTCTGCACATCTATTGATTAATAGTGCGCTCGCTGTACTGTCAGAACTCACTCAATCAGTCTGTTCAGGAGTATACAAGTGAAAATAGATCTGCAAAGACTTCAACTCAATCCCTGGCCAATGAGATCTAACAGTTTATTAGCTCATGCCTACCAATGTACAATACTTAGTCACCCAGCATAACATTTGATGATAAATACGAGTGATTTGAGGGTTGATCTCATAGGACGTTCATGAAGAGACAGGCTACTGATAGGATGTTTGGCATGTTATCTTTAGCGTACGGGAGTATTATTGTATTCACATGTGCATCCTCTTTGTGTGTTTGTGTAGGTGCCAGTTTCTGTTGCTATGATGACACCACAGGTCATAACTCCTCAGCAGATGCAGCAAATCCTCCAACACCAAGTCCTGAGCCCTCAGCAGCTCCAGCTGTTACTGCAGCAACAACAAGCACTGATGTTACAGCAGGTATAGCCGCTCTTGTACTGCTTTACGCTTAATACTGATTGTATCACGGCGACTAGAATATCGCAAGAGAGTCACTTCAATATAATTTAACAGGTTTATTGCACTAATACTGCCATCATCATGCACACACACAAATAGTAACACTGTACAATAATGTTGCATTAGTTAATGTTCATTTATGTATTTATTAACATAAATAAACAATGAACACATGTATTACAGCATTTATTCATCTTTGTTAACGTTATGTAATTAAAATTGTCCTTCGTTGTTGGTGTTAACTCACTAACTCATTAACTTCACAAACATAACGTTGGATTTCAGTTGACCGATAATTAATAAATGCTGTACAAGTATTGCTCATCCATGATAGTTCATGTTAGTAAATCTGTATTTCATCAAAATGCAGCTGTATACTAAAAATCTCCAATTTGGCATGTGTTTATTAAATAGTTTTTTGTTTTACTTTTCAAAAAATGTGTTGACTTTTAGATTTAGTTTTTAACTTGTAGAAACATGGTGTATTTCAACTGTATTTCAGCCATTTCATCAACATAAAGTATGGTTCAACCAATCAGAGTGCAGTGCCAAAACTGTACCAACTATTATAAAACTATAACTAATAAACTATTATTTAGTACAATACATGACTCTGGGTGACACGTTGGCTCAGTGGTTTACGCGGTACAGGTAAATTGAATAAACTAAATTGGGAGTAGTGTATGTGTGTGCATGGATGTTTCCCAGTACTGGGTTACAGCTGTACAATATGGACAAAATAATCATATTACAATTTTTTTTTTGAATGAATGAATGAATATTGCAACTTTATTTGCAACTGTTTTTGCTTTTTCAAACAAGCTACATACACACATTCTAAATGTATTCAGTGCATAACAAAACATTTCACAATTAAATAACATAGTATTGAGTTTAATAAATCAAACTGTGGTAAAATTGTCTTTAAAACTGACAACATAAAATTAATTATTATTTACTAGTTAAAAACATACTGTACACAGTAGGACTAACTGCTTGATAAACAAAACTAATAAATGGTCTTAAAAACAGACAACATGAAAAATAAAGATGAACTAACCTCATACCTGCTAAAACAATCAATAAAAATTAATGTAAATCAAAACTACCTATTCGGTTCTCCTGCTCAACTTCGATGTGCATGGAGTGAGCTCTCATTGGTTAATATCTTTCTCCAGCTCAGCTTAGCTGTAATTGCCCGGTGTGCTGCGTCAGCTCTGATTGGTTAACATATTAAATTCATGTGCACAAGAGTGTGAACAAAAATAAAAAAAAATTAATAGATAAAATTGCAGCTTTATGTGATTTAGAAATTGCATGTGCTCAAATCGCGATTTATTAATTTTTTTGGGGGCGATTGCGATCCCTACTGAATTGCAAGAATTGCACAGCCCTACTGTAAGGGCATCCTGTGTGTAAAACATATGCTGGATAAGTTGGTTGTACATTCCACTGAAAGGAAAGCTGAAAGGAAAATGAATGAATGAACATAAGTCAATATAATGCCCTGAAATAAGATGCTTTTTAAAAATATTTGTTTAAACATATGGAGTATACACCTCCCTTTCAGCTGTCTTGTTGCCCAGTTTATGTGACAGACCAATTAAACTTGTGTATGTTAGGAATTTCACACATTCAAGTGAAGCAATATAGAGCATATAGTGTTGTCATAAACGTGATATTTGACTCAAAGAATTGTACACATTCTGAGTAAATATGATCTGACTGTTCTTTCTAATTCTGGTATGTCTGAAGTGTGAAATCAGTGAAATGTGAAGTCTACATATCACTGAGAACAGGCTTTTCTGTAATTTTGTAAAGGTATTGGTATTATGCAGCAAGTAGATTGGGGAAAAAATCAGTTTTGTTACTTTGTACTCGGACGTCAGAGGGGGAGAATAAAACTCAACAGAAGTATAAAAGAGGCATCTTTAATTTATGACCCTGTGTGATTTTGCAGCAGCAACTCCAGGAGTTCTACAAGAAACAGCAAGAACAACTCCACCTTCAGCTCATCCAGCAGCAGCATGGCAGCAAACAGCAGAGTAAAGAGGTAATGCTGACTGGATTACTTTACACACACACACACACACACACACACACTCAGGCCTGGTGTTCATTAAATGCATCCAGCAGCTGCTTTCCACCAACAGAAGTACAAAGTCATCCCAGCGCCACTGTGTTGTCTTATTTTCAGTTGTCAATGGGAAGAACTGTACAGTACTGCGTCCTAACCAGCCGTAACGCAATAAGCACTAACATCTTTTACTGTTTCATTTGAGGCCCTGTGATGTTCTGTGGTGCATTATAGTCTCATTTATATAAAATCAGGCTGTAGCTAATTAGACTACAGTGGGATTTCTTCTCTGTATTTTCCCATACTGATTTGACTGAAATAAATGTGCAGTTATGTCACATTAAAATGAAATGATCCTTAAAGTACTTACTGACCAAACATATTTTTCAGTATTTGAGGGAAATGCAATTATCACAGTGAAATGAACTGTATGAAGTCAAGCTGAAAGCATTTATTGGCTAAAATATTGTGTACCTCTAGCATTTGAGAAATATGCAAATAACATTAGAATTAAGCAAACTACATCAGTTATTTTATTTTCTGTATTTTTCTATGAAGATTTGCTTAAAAAGAAAAAAAGTTTAGCAGTTGTGCAGAATCTGTGTAGAGTTCTGTGTGTTTATATGTGTATATAGAATATGGGCAGACTGAAGGGCACATGAGGTTTCCTGGTTGACAGAAATACAGCACAGTTGCATTGCATCAGAAGCACTCTTTACCTCTTTGTCTTTCTCTCCCTTCCTTCATTTAAAGGCCGTATCACCAGCTGTGTGTCTGGCTGCTCTAATGACAGCAGGATAAGGCAATGCTCTGGACAAAAGAAGCGATTATTGTGCGGTCAAAAGCAGTTCAAAGACAATCAGAGTTTCACTTTTTAACTTCCCCACCGAGGGCTTCGTTCTGTAACCGGAGAGAGCGCATCAATGAAGGCCAATGTTATAAAACACACACACACATGCTTACTTCAAAGTCCCCCAGCTCGCTAATTAATGAACTGGGGGCTTCAGTTTGGACAAGTTGTGGTGCGTCGCCTCCATAAATCAATGCGACAGGACAGTTTCTCCTGCCTCTGACAGAAGCTGTCACTCTCTCTCTCTCTCTTTCTCTCTCTCTCTCTCTCTCTCTCTCTCTCTCTGCTGTCAGAAGGACAGGCGAATGGAAGGGACTCTGGAACGAGAGGGGGGTTGAAAGAGGGAGGGTGGCACCGTCAAAAGGAGAAACAATTGATCAGCTGAATGGAACGTGACGAACGGCAAGAAAAACACAGTTTAAAAGAGTATTATGTATGATCACAGGAATTTGATGCAGCCCTCGAGAGGCTCTCCTCCGTCTGCGCGTGTTTTTCTCTCTGCGTTCGTTCCCCCTCCTTCCCTTGCGCAGCCATCAAAAGATGGAGTAGGAATTGTTGCAGCGACTCCCCCACGGGGGTCAGACAATAACCCCCCGCTGCTGCTTTGTGCCTCTTTTATTTAAAAGACAACAAAATTTCTTAGGTTTTCAAAGATTTTTAACTTTGGATTGGAGGCGAGGCAATAAAAGGGCCTGCCAGCGTCAGTCTGGATCATGTTGTCATCTGCTCTGTTCTCGCCTCTCTCGCGTGCCACTCTGAGTTAACCTCGCACTCCATGTGCCGAGCTGGCTTTGGGTTAATGCTCATGTACAGAGGAACATCTCCAGTGGCCCAGGCTGGATCAAAATCAACACTTAAATTAATAAGATTTTATACGATGCACATTTATAGCATACACTTGTTATCATGAAGTACTTTTACAAGCTTAATTCATTCATTCCTTCGGCTTAGTCTCTATTTCAGAGGTCACCACAGCGGAATGAACTACCAACTATGCCAGCAAATGTTTTTTGCAGTGGATGTCCTTCCAGCCGCAACCCACTACTGGGAAACACCCATACACACTCATCCACATACAAGCTCATAAACTACGGCCAATTTAGTTTATTCAGCTTATCTATAGCACATGACTTTGGACTGTTGGGGGAACCGGAGCACCCGGACCTTCTTACTGTGAGGCGACAGTGCTCCACTGAGCCACCGTGCTGCCCGCTTTTACAACATTTGTTAATTAATTGCATTTTTTAAAATGTTTTTAGCATTTTTTTTGTTGTTGTTAATAAACATTCAATCAAAATCAACTGTGAATTAAAGTATATGCTAATTTTACGGATTTGAATCTTTTCAACACTAAAGTGATCATAAAATTGAAATTGCAATCATGTTTGCATACGAGTGCAATGACTTTCCAAACAAGAAAAATGTTGGACAGGCGTTTGTAATATATGCAGATTTTAATTTTTTTATATTTTAAATATATTTTTTAATTACTTTAGTAATTCATGTTGCTAATGTAATGCTTGTTTTTTACAGTCTAATCTAAAATTGACGTTAAAGTTTGAAGTTTTTATGTTGTGTCACATAAAATGTTAATCAAACACACATGATATCATTAACGTTTGGAAACAGTAGAGTACATAAACCTCATTATTATATTTTCGTGGATTTTTTTTTCGTTCTTACTGTAAATGTCAAGACAGTGACAGAAAATCAAAGGACATCGAGATCAGCACATGACCCAGACTTGAACCTGCTTGTCTTCACGCATATGCTGTACTACCAATGTACCACATCTTCCAGCACTTCCATTAAAGCATTTGTTTGTCCAGTGCCTCGTGATCTGGGTCAGAGTGACAGAGGCCGATGAGGATGGGTGGACCGTGAACGCGAGAGGAAAACTAGAGCTAGCACTTTATCAGGCTGTTTCAGATCTGCTCTGGGTCTAAAGGTTGACCTGTCCGCCGCTGTGCTCCAGGACCTTTTTTGTGCGCCTTCTGTTTGCAGAAGTAAACACAAAGTGAAGCATCCTGTGTTTGGGAAGAGGGTGCGGCACACAGCTTGGCAGAGGCACGTTTGTGCTTTAATGTACCAGTAAACACACAAACGCGTGGCCCTCGGGGTCCATTTTTTCACCTCAAGCCCGTCAGAGGAACCGTTTGGTGATTGTGGCGGATGTTTAGCTGTTGTCACGAAGCTGTCATGGTGCATCGCCGAGGTCATAAACAACAGTGTTAGCGCTGAAAGGGGTCAACGGGAGGGTTCAATAGCTTTGTATCTCCATAACATCACCCATTTGTTTTGACTGAGGGCCGATTGGGGATGTTAGATAATTTCCTCCCATTTATCGTTCTGACGACGCAGCAGTTCATTCGTTCGCCCATTCCTCCCGCTCCTGTCTTTCAACACCCTCTTATCCCCGTTTCCCTTGCACTTTTACTAACTCGTCCTCTTCCTCTCAGAATTCCCCCAGTCATTTGTCACCTTCCTTTTCTTTACGCTTCGTTCCATCTATGAACATGTGATGTATTGGTTATTGCTTTCTCACATATTTCCCAAGAGATTTTTTACGGACAGATTTTTTTACAACTCATTTTTAAGTGTAATGGTTTTATTAACAAATTTATTTAGCCTTTGCCATGATGACGCTACATAATATTTTGCTAATTATGATCTATGGTGTCATGGTGGCTCAATTGTTTGCACTGTCACCTCATAGCAAGAAAGTTGCTGGTTCGAGTCTCTGGCTTGGCCAGTAAGCATTTCTGTAGGTTTCCTCCAGGTCCTCCGGTTTCCCCCACAGTCCAAAGAGCTATTGAGGGTGAATTGGATTAACTAAATTGACTGTAGTGTATGAGAGTTGTATGTGAATGAGAGAGTGTATGGGTGTTTACCAGTACTGGGTTGCAGCTGGAAGGACATCCGCTGCGTAAAACATATGCTGGAATAATTGGTGGTTCATTCCCCTGTGGCAATCCCTGATAAATAAGGGATGTAGCTGAAGGAAAATGAATGAATAATTATGATGCAAGATACTGGTATTGGATAACAATGGTTTGTTCTATAGTCAATCAAGAAAAAAAGCTAATTTAGTAAAAAATATTGACCATAAAACTGCTAATTAAAACAAAAAAAATGACAAACTGCTTTTATAACACCAAAACTAAAAGAAATAATTCTTTCTCAAGACGAATAAATATTATTAGAAATACTGTCAAAATTTCCTTGACTCCTCGCTCTGTTAATGCGCCATGAAACCTCCTTCTTTCAGTTCAAGTCTACCTCAGAATTTTTTCAAAAAATGCCTCATAGTGGGCGTGGAGTGCTGTGAGCATGGCTAGCAGAGCAGGGGAAAAATGGGGAAGTAAACAACTGTTGTCAGTTGGCTCTCAAAATGACCCATGGTTTTATAGTTTACAAAGTTAAAATGCAAAGAAATCATCAGTATGTCATTCGTAATTCCATATACACATAATCACAATTTTTTATGTCATTATAAAGATAGTCATGCTCATATAAACAATATAAATGAGGAGGACTTCTCTCCTCCTGAATCCTTGGGTCTGAAAGCAGACACAGTGAATAGCAGTGCAGCAGGTCTCTTGCCCTGTCTATTCCAACCATTAACCTTGCCAGTAATCTGGAGAATTTTAAAAATAGGCGAGCACAGCAGCACTGATATAGGCGATGTGTCTGAATGGTAACGAACTCAACTGATAAAAGACAAAGTCTGCCATTCTCCAATTCTTGTACAGCTCTCTTTTGTTTGGGACAAAAACGCTTGCTGCAAACCTGACAGACTCACAAACATGCCACAAACCCTGTGAATCTTGGAAACAAACACACAACGTTACGACTCTTTATGAACCGCTAAATACTGTGTGCCGTACGTGGATATGGTCTCACCCAGTCATTGGGTCTGACAGCTTGGCAGGTCTGCCTTGCCTTCGGAAAGCACATGCTCTCATATATAATTAAGAAGCAGGGTCTTCTCATAGGATAAGAAAACTCTGCTCTAAATAATAATGAGAAACAGAGTCGTCACCGACACTCCACTAGCAGATTCGCGCTACGTCACCGATTTTGATACTGCCCCAAAAATTATTTTAAACCCGGTAGATTGAAAATTGGAGTATGATGAACATTTCACAGGACAATGAATAATTTTGCCTTCATCTGTATAGACTAGTTAGTTTGTTAGTTAGTTATTTAGTTATTGCACACTACCCAAAGGAATCAACGGTTGGCTCTGAATATTAAGCAGCTCTTTTCAGTCAACGGCTGTTTGCGGAGTTATGAATGGCCATAATTAAAATCCTGTGGCTCTTATTAGGAATGATTAACAACATTTCATTATTTGTCACGAGCCTCCCAGACTACTCGTTAATTAAGGAGGTTACATGAATGCAGGAATGTACCTGTGCGTGTGTGTTTATCGGCCCTCAGTGTATACGTATATCTGTGCATGTGTTGACAATGGTTTGTGAGCGTGAGGATGATATGTAGTTTGTCTCTCTCTCGGCAGGTGTCCACACAGCAGTTGGCGTTTCAGCAGCAGCTGCTCCAGGTCCAGCAGCTCCAGCAGCAGCATCTCCTGAGTCTGCAGAGACAAGGCCTGCTGTCCATCCAGCCCAACCAGACTCTGCCTCTGCACTCCCTCACTCAGGGTAAGAGCACACACAGCCGTCGACACTCGTTCACACACACACTCACATACAGCTACAGAATGGAGACTGCTGACCACAAGTAAAAGAGAATCATTCACAAGATTCATCACACTCCAAAGGAAATGTCTCTTTTCTTTATACTGGATGACTGATGCGACAGTTTGTTTGTTTGTTTTTTGTTGTGTCGGTATAAGATTCTGACAGTATGATAAACTTGGATAAAAAATCACGGTTTTACGGTATGACGGTATTGTGTTTACTGCTCTAAAATATATTCTTTTTAAATGTCTGGGTAAAAAAAAAACTTTTTCCTCCCATGAACACAATATATTATATTTTGAGAAACATTTAAAATATTTTGGGGCAGTAAACATGTCAGGCTAAATAATTCAAGTGAATCATTGACTTCTGCGCTCTTCATTTGTTTCAAAAACAAACACAGATGTCTTTACAATTTACACCTAAAAAACAAAACAAAAAAAGTAAATAAAAAAATCTTACACATACCTTGGGAACGGTATAGCAGAAAATTTTCCATACCACGGTATTCCTTGAAAACAGTCATCATCCCATGCCTAGTCCTTTTTATATTTGTATTTATTTCTTTGTTTAGATGTTTTGTTTTTGTTTCCTATTTAAATTATATAAGTATTATACAGCAACATGAGATTTTATTAACTTCAAGAAGATTCTGAAACACTAGTCTAATATTGCTTTTATTTCGCTGATACTCAAAGAATAAATATTTATAATAAAAGTAAATGTTTAAAATGTTTAAACATTTTTATCAAACCAGTATGATACATTTCAGAAAGAACATATAATAATATATTGAGTACGTTGAATATTGTATGTTATTATGAATTATTTCATATGATTTCTGTAGTATTATATAAATGTTACATATATTTTTATTATTTAAAAAAATATAATATAATATAATTTTTAAAAATGAAATTCAGAATATAAACAGAATAAAAACAAAATATGTAAAGATGTGACAATTGATTTTGCCTTTTTAAGGTTTAGATTTTCAAAGTATGATTGATTTGATTAATTTTTTTATTATTATTATTATTATTATTTTTGCTAAATGTAAGTGTGAACATTACAATACATACGCAACAAATACATTCACACACATAAAATCAAGAATAATCAAAAATGAATTATGCAGAAAAAGGTTTTGTATGTAGAATTTTTTGTTGCTTTCAAAATTAGCTAAAATATTGTCCCAAAATAGAACTTAATAGGACAAGTTCTGTTTGTGTCATATTTTTATTGCTTTACTCCTTTAGAGTCAGAAAACATCCCCATATTCCCACTCTTCCATCGCATATACATATATCTCTGTTTTATGTCTATTGTCTTATGCTGGCTCCCCTTCAGCCCCTAAACATACTAGCGCCATTGTTTTCTAACCTCAACCCACTAAACTAGTCAAAGATTAATCACTTCACAAGCAGTCAGTGAGTCAAAAGGTGTTTTTCCAGAAGGTGTATTGCTTTATTTTCCTTGTCATATTTACTTAAGGAGCAGCAACAGAATGACAAAGACTGCATTCATACCGGTTTTGTTTTGAGTTTTTGTTTTCTTTCTTTCCAAAGCTGACTGTACTCTCTCCGGCTAAGACAAACAAGCCCATAACAAGATAAGGCTGTATAAAGACTGGGGAGGGGGTGCTTGGGTAACACGCAAATACAAACTGTGTTTGTTCAGTCTTGTTATTGTTTGATCAGGGCATAGTCAGAAAGCTGAGCCACTCCACATACCCACGTTGCCCTGGGGCTGGGAGAGGCTCTGCTTTACAATGCAGAGCCATAGGCTAGTGTCAGGAAGGAGGCCATCTCAACCAAGAGCAGTTTTATTTCTCACACAACTGATTGAATGACATCTCACAGCGACCAGTGAAAAGACATGAGGCTGCTCTCTGATGCAAAACATGAGATATTGTTTCCGTGCACATTAGAATGAGTGTATTCTGAAGTCAATGAGAGATTTTGTTTACTCCGTAAATTTCTTCATTTGTTAATAAACTTGTAAACAATACACTTCAGTGAGTAAACAACATGTTCAAAAAGTCAAAAAGCCACAAAATAAACATTTTGAGGAACCCTTTAGTTTAAGTACCAATCTCCACTACTGGCTTATTACCTAAAATATTGGCTGTTTATTAATACTTATGAAGTATGATCTTGTTGTACATTGCTAATCCTACCCAATACCCACAGAAAACCCAACTGCAACATTAGCAACAATTAATAACAGTATTTTATTGAGCTAAAAAAATCTTATTTAATAGTTTGTTAACAGCGAGAATTGTACCTTTAAATAAAGTGTGACCAATTATTGTTCCAACTATTAACAGAATACAAAGTGACTCCAAAATTGACATATACTGTATGTCTGCATTGTAAACATGGCACAATAAAGAGACCAGAAATGTCTCAAAAAGCCACAAAAAGAAGTTGTCGTATTCTGGCTGTCACAAGATGTTGAATGACTACTAAACTGCAAACACACAATTAAGTATCTTTCAACACCAAATCTTTGCGTCATGTTTGTGGCACAAGTAAAGACACCAGGAAAACAAGGACAGTTGTTTTTCCTCTGCAAAACATATAGTAGTTATTGTTTTCATGCATGTTTTAATAAGCGTGCATGACAGTGAAGGATGTATTGTTTCCTAGTTTGTTTTTTAGCATTAGTCCAAGATAACTTGAGAGAGTAGCTTTAAAGGTTATTTGGTTGGTTAAAAACAATTAAAACAGCATACAAAACATGTATTGTTATTTTTATTTATTTAAAAAAATGAGCTTTTGTTCCTTCAATTCCTCAGTAAAAACAAATGTTTCTTCAAAAAATTGTCTTTGCATTTAAACAGTGCCATTTGATGACATATGTTAGTCTGCGATGCCTTACAGGTCACCTGGCACAGTGGCTGGTAAAATTGGGCGAAAATTTGGCTGGCGCAAGTGGGGGGTAATTTCATACCCTGATTAAAACACTTGTCAGTATGTGTGTGTGTGTGTGTGTGTGTGTGTGTGTGTGTGTGTGTTTGTGTGTGTTTGTGTGTGTCCTGCACATTTTCTGCTTCAATGTTAAAAGTTATTGATGACCTTTTTTTTCTTTCACACTCCACTGCATTCTTTCATGCTCCAGCAGCCCAGTTTTCCATTCGCAAGATGTAATCTACAATATCCAGTAGTTAGCCAAGTAGTTAGCATTGCTGTGATAAACTTTTGTTACATCTTTTTTTGTGTACGTGGTGATGATGTGCTTGGGCAAGCTACTAAGCAAGATTACTCGGCCAACGACGTGGGCTGAAATTGGATTATTTATTAAAGTTAATACACTCTTTTTTTCTCAGAGCGTCACATTTAATGTACAGAAACATGCAGTCATTTTCTGGCACAGGAGCACAGACATCTGAGACTTCCATCAAAGCAATGTGTTGTTTTCTGTTGTATTTGAGGTTGGATCAATTTTTTGACGTTCAGGTTTTGGAAAGGGTCAGCTGAAGTCTGCTATGAATTAAAACAGTGTGTTGGAAGAGATAAATATCATAAATGGAGGCCAGAGAAAAAAAATAGCAGTGGACTTAGCAGTATGAATAATAGAATGAGAAAAGAACAGAACAGTAAAGTATATTCATGAGAGGAGAGAGATACGGTGCATTCAGTTGACAATTATTTACATGTACCATGTTAACAGTGCAAAGATTTTGGAGGATCACTTCATTTTGAATGTGAAGTGAATCCACCAAATTGTCATTCTGAGTGTGCATGCACTTTATGAGTCACTCCACATATTGTAACCCGGAAAAAAAAAAAAAAAAAAATCTGCATTCCAGGCTATACTTATGCTATAGTCTTATAGTCTATAGTCTTATAGTCTATATAGTCTATACTTATGCTATACGCATTGACTATACTTATGCTATAGTCACGATGCAAACATTTCTCAGAGAGAACCATATTCAAATTTGGTGTAAGTCCCATAAATCAGTCAGAAAATCCCATAAATTCAGTAGTCAGTTCTGCAGTCTCCTGTGATAGTTGGAACAAAGATTTTGAGCTTCTTTTCTAGCTTTTTGGGGCAGAGATACTGTATAACATAATGCTAGTTATTTAGATGATTTTTTAAGTTATAATTAAAAATATTAATAATATTTCTTGCAAATATTTCTTTTTTTAGCTAGCTTTTTACATTTGTATAACTCAAAAGGCTTCTACTGGGATATGTTGTAAGGTTTGAGCATTTTGGTGGAATAAGAAACTCTCCTTCATAACACATGAAGATAATATTTGAACTTTAGATTAGTCTTGTAAATACCTCTACTTTGTGTTAACAGAATGGGATTTAGTGGAAGAGGCCTGTTTGTCTGTATTTATTTGTGTTGGTCCCTCATCTTGCACAATATTAGCCTGCTCTGATCTGAATCAGTGTCCTCCTATACACACATTGTGAATCCCTCTAGTTTTGGAGTTCATTCTCATCCCCAGCCACACATTAGTTAAGTTGTCCAGTCAAGGGCCACAGGACACCGACAAGACAAATTTGCCACTAATATGAAAGCAGCGAATGTGACCAGGCATGAAGCGCGATGTGCGCACGGACCCATCAGGGGACTCCGGCCCCTCGTCCAGCCTCGCTGGCAGTGATTGATCGGCTGGCAGTGCGGCACTGTTTAATAGCTTCTGTAGCATTAGGGAGGAACATATTTTAGGCCTAAGGGCTGCATATCAAAGGCCCCAGTGATCATAACCCCTTTAACAGGAGGGAGAGAAGATCTCTGCCTCACAGAACAATAAACTAATAGTAGTGTCAGTTTGCCCCCAGTGGCGCGGCGGCAGTCTCGTCGAGAAAGACGCAGCCACAGCTTTCCGCGGCCCCAGCGCGCGATGGCATTTTTTATCGGGCTGCTGATGGGCCACAACTAATGTGGTTGTGAACCTTAAATCAACTTTCCGCTTGCTCGAACACGGTCACCAGGGTACCGGGGTACAAGGACAGGAAAAGGTTGAAGCGAGAGTTCGGGGCCCCTGTCTGGGTGTCGCCGCTACCTGCTGTGGTAAAAATTGAGTTGCTTTGCCGGCGATCAGTCAAATGTCTCAATGACATCCATTTTTTAAAAGCACAAGTGTGTATCTTTGGCTTTTAATGAGAGGAGGTGCAGCGCTGAAAAATGACTTTTGGGCCGTTAAAGCGATCTGGAGTTTGCAAGACGGATTTAAGGACAAAGCGCTGTTTTAATGCTATGTGTTATCTGCCGAACGTCACATCCATCATCCAATACTAACTGACACAGATAATGCGCTGATGTTTGCCAGATTGGTTGAGAGGTCATGTAAAGATATATGCAGACAATTTTGGGAGGTACAACATTAGAAAGAGGAAGATCTTAACCCAGCGAGATATAGAGGTTTATGGGGGGTGTCATGCACAACAAGACAGCTTCGTCCCACTCTGTTACCCCTCTCATCTGCTCCTCCTCCCCCACTGGCTTTGATTCGTTTGAGTAAACAGTGGTGTCGGGGTCACCTGGACTTGTGGGTAATTGAGGGAGAGTGGGCCGCCCTGTCAAGCGCACCGGCTAAAAATACATTGCACACTGTCACTGCTCTCCAAGTGGGGGGAAAATGATTGTTCCCCTCTATGTCCAAACTCAAAAACAATCACCAGCGCCGTGACCTTCTTGAATCCACACGGACAAGTTTTCCCTCCCTCACAATGACAACACCAAAGACAAAAAAAACAAGCAATCCAGTCGATACCTTCGGACACCACAGAGTTTGACGAGGACATTAAGACACTGCAAGACGGCAAAAAAAAGCCCAAGGAAGCAAAAGATGCCACGTGGCACGTGGGAAGGTTATTGATTCGTCCTGCAATAATTTCCACTGGCTCTTTTATATGCAAACGATCTTGTGTGAATTTATGGCAGTTCTACCAGACTCATTTCACAGTTTTTAGTCTCTCTCGCTCTGTCTCTTTGTCTCTCTCTCTCTCTGGAGTCTTAGCCGCCTCATTAGCTTACTGTTCTCCATTACTGGCATAATTAAAATCTTTAGTAGCTTATCAAATTAAAAATATTTTCTGCTGATCGTATTGAGATCTTCACCTCCTCGTTATTTTGCCACAACAGGAATAAATTAAGACTAAGCGATTCTTGCACAAATGTATTATGGTGGAGAGCTTGAAAGAGGCCACTTCTGCTATCTGTAAAGAGAATTATTATGAAGGAGAGAGAATGTGAGAGCGAGGGAGGAGGAGGAGTGAAAACAAGGAGACTAATGAAGATAACCAAGACAAAAATTCCTGCCCATGTTTATGCTCATTTTGGAAATCGATTTAATTGTGATGTTAATCCATTGATCCCTCATCGCCCCAAAACAGCCTGATTCATTTTAGAAAATATACAAAGAATTTTGTAAAGTCACACAGTGAGTGCATTTCATCCAGCATTCCATTCCCATGCCCCATTCATAACAGCAAAAGAATGAGAGTAATAGTCATTCTGAGCAGTCCTCTTTTTTAGATTTGGCAATTGAACAATTGAAACTTTTGAGGTCAGCAAGTTCAAATAATGTTGATTATTGTTCAGAGATAATTTTGATTCACTGTTCAAGACATTTATAATGTCACAATTAATTTTAATTAATTTGATTTCCCAAAGAATTCTGAAAAATATTTATGATCATGGTTTTTAAATGTGGATGTAACATCTGATCAGTAGTTGGTGGATCACAACTAACGAAAAATGTGTTATATTGGCCAGTTGTCATTTTCTGAAAAATAAAGATGTGATAAACCACAATATTTTTATTTGAAAATTGAAAGAAATGATAACAGACCAGGTGGTTCATTCCACTGTGGCGACCCTTGATGAATAAGGGACTATTCATTTATTTTATTTTCAGCTTAGTCCCTTTTTTAATCAGCAGAACGAACCGCCAACTTATCCAGCACGTTTTACACAGCGGATGCCCTTCCAGCTGCAACCCGTCACTGGGAAACATCCATACACACTCATTCACACACACACACACACACTATGGACAATTTAGCTTACCAAATTCACCTATGTGGGGGAAACCGGAGAACCCGGAAAAAACCCACACCAACATGGGGAGAACATGCAACTCCACACAGAAATGCCAACTGACCCACCTGAGGCTCGAACCAGTGACCTTCTTGCTGTGAGGTGACAGCGTTACCCACTGCGCCACCGCACTGCCCTGAATAAGAAACTAGGCTTAAGGAAAAGGAATGATATCAGACCAAATATTTGCATTTCACTCAAACCTAATAAATCCAGTTATCTAAATTTTACGATAGCTATATATAAATACTTAAGAGTTGAAGGGAGGTCCTTTACAAACATTGGCAACTCAAATGGGTTAATTTCATTGTTGGCCTTTTGTAATTCTCAGCCGACTATCATTGAGCTCTTCGTTGCTTGTATGTGGGTGTGCGTGTAAGTGTTTGTGTGTCTGTCACAGATTTGAAGCAACATCTTGTCTTCAAGCAATTTTTCTTCCCACTTATCTTCTTCTCTCTTTTTTTTTTCAAAGGACGCATGAGCCGCAGTGTGCTTGACTTGTTAAATGAGGTTTAAGTCGTCTGTGTCAATTGGAGGCGGTGCAAAACTTTAAGCATTTTGCACATTAACATGCTTTCGAGAGTATTACCCTGGGGGCTTGTTCGTTCTTTCACTTTCTCCCTCTCTATCCGCGGAGAGAGAGGGATGCTTTTGTGGTCTTGTTTTGTGTGTACGCGTGTATGTGTGTGAGGAAGAGCTGGCTGACTTCCTTGTCAGAGAAATAATGGTGATTATTCAGATTTCATGCCTTGTCTGTATGTTAATTATTTACTTCAAGCATGAAATGCGCGTGAATGCCAAAGAATTTCTGTACACAAACACGCTTCACGTTGCACGTAGGGGAAAAGAGAGAGAGAATGGCAGAGCGAGAGGGCAGGCGCCGCATATCAGCCTGTAGTGGAATAATTAATGCCCCCCTTTTGTTTACTGAGCCCTTGTTTTTTATTTAATTATGCCATGAGTAGAACCAGATTAGCTGTTAATTGATTTAATTATCCAATTTGTTTGTGGCAGGCATGATTCCAGCCGAACTGCAGCAGCTGTGGAAGGAGGTGACAAACAGCCATGTGAAGGAGGAGAACAACGTGACCAATAACGGTCACCGGGGTCTGGACCTGTCGTCCCCCTCCCCCATTCCGCCCAAAAACCACAACCAGCATGGATCCACCAACGGCCAGTACATCAGCCACTCGCTCAAGAGAGAAGGGTAAGGTGGCCAAATGTTGACCTGAGAGTTTTTGGAGATATGAAGTTGGACTTTTGGATCTTGAAAGCAGTCTGATACGCTGTTGAAGTCTGTTGTAAAGCTCTTGAGGCGATACTTATAAATGCATATACATTCATATATGTCACAAAGTATTAATAATATAAATATAAGTAGCTGCAACCAGGGAAACCACTGTAGCTCTGTTTTTACTACATAATAAAACGAGTCAGAGCATGTAGATGAAGCACAATCATTTGATACGATGACCATTTCATAACCACTTGTTCATTCTAAGTGTGTTTTTTTATCATTCTTAGGCTATGTTTACACTAAACTGTTTATTAGTGCTGGACAAAAATTAATCGCGATTAATCGCATCCAGAATAAACGCTTGTATTGACATAATATGTGTGCATGGTATGTATATATCAAAACACAAGCTTGCAGATATATTAGATGTTTTATTTTTAGATATATAATATCTATGTATATGATACAAGTTATATATAAATTTAAACATCTATGTAGCAAAACTAGTTTGTGTAAATATATATAAATATATATAGATCAATATATATAAAACACACGCTTATTATGTCAAAAATAAACTTTTATTTTTGATGCGATTAATCGTGTTAAATTTTTTACAAGCAAAAATTCTATGCATTTGACAAAGCAAAACTGAAATCTGAGAGTGTTGAGAGCGTTTCGCTGTTTAGTCCAGTTATCCAATCACATCATCCATTGAGATTTTCATTGTACATGAAGGCAAGATGTTTTTTTTTTATGCATTTATGTGTGTGTGTTCTCTCATTGGATTAAATAAAATGATTCAAGATTTCCATACAGCATATATTTATGTAATATCCCAAAAGGTAGGAATACGTTTTTTGAAAGGAAACCAATGTAAAGCCAACACGCTTTCGCAGTGTCCCTTATTAAGGTGGAAATCCCTTCTAGGTAAGCCAACTTGATAGACAGATACCCAGAGGGCATTTCCTGCAAATGAAGTCTAATTTTATCTTTTCTAAGTACTTTGCCATTTTCAATAAGGACCATGCCTGTCTGCTTAGTCCTGTTCATCAGGGAATTCCAGTAAAACACCTGAGAGGATGGCAGATTACAGGTCAGATTGCTGCAATGAGAATAAAATCAACATATTATCATTTTGGTTGGCTTAGCATTTTAAATAACATTCAAGTGATGTTTGACTTTTCAAATAGACTATTTCTGCTAGAGTTCAAATTTTATGAAAGTCTACTTTTTGATATGAAAACAAAAACTGACATATCATTGGTGGAATAAGAAACTCTCCTTCATAACACATGGAAATGAAGGAAAACAAAAAATGACATATCATTTAATGCTGAAACGCTCCCTTTTGTGCGAACGCAATAACGGAGAAGTTGATTTAATGCTATTACATGCAACAGTTGCACAGCACAACACAGCACAGCTTTGCTAAATACCATAAAGCCTCTTTAAAGCCCTGACACTTAAAGATTTATTTGGTGGAAGCATCGCATCGCTGTGTCTTTAAGGAAGAGATTAATTTAGTTTATAACACATTTGCTTGTTTTCATGTGCTCAGACCTGATCTTTGAACCGCTGGTGAGAAGCCTCCAGGCGCTGTGAGCTCATTTATTTGTCTCTCTCTCTCTCTCTGTCTCTCATCACATCTGACTCAGATTTGGCTGATCAAAACCAACGTGTTGTTATGAAAGCAATGCGAATAAAAACACATTTAGTGCTGCAAAACATGATCTAGCTAAAGGTAAAGAGAGAGTTCACCTACATGTCTATCTGCTTTTTCTACTCATGTAGTGGAGAGTGGAGTTCATGACAGCTTTGCTTAACATCTTTTTCAGCTGGCCCTGATGTCATTAATGCTATAGGGCTTGCTTTCTGCGTTTCTTTCTGAACATGCCATTCAAATTAATCATAGGAGGCTTATTGAACCGTTATGGTTGTTAGCATGTTGCTGAGCAAGTGGCGTTACTTTTAAGTAGAAAAAATCATCACACATATTATAGGCTGAAAATGTTCATATTACTTAATTTGCACTTTTTATTGAATTATATGATTGTATAATAGTGTCGCAGTGCATACTGGGATCCCCAAACGATAATCTAATGTTGCTTTCAATGGATGCATCAAGTTCTGATGTGCACCAAACTTGGCAACCCTGGTCAAACCACACCAGAGTTGTTTGGAAATGGATGGAAACTCCTCATACGGAGGTCTTGGTCTGCTTAAAAATGACCTCTGGTGAAGTTAACCAATGTTGCCAGATCATCATAATGAAATCCAACCAATTCCTAATCAAAATGATGTTTCCTGGGATCACAGCATCAAAACTGGGGTGGGGGATCGGCTGATTTAGATATTTAAAATTGCATTGTTTTGCTTTTACTTTGAGATCATATCAATTTACTGCTAAGTTCCAAATTAATAAATAAACATTGAATAATGGCATCTATATAGGCAGATTACTCGTGTTTTGAAACAGAGCAACTCAGTCATTCACTATGCTCACTTATTCTATTTCTGCCGCTGATATTCTCACTCTCTCCCATAGAGAAACAGTCTATCGCTCCATTTCCTCAAAGTGCATAAACAACCCGTCCTCTATCACAACACCACAACCCTTTTGTGCCATAGCAGGCTAGAAACACTCAAAAAGACATGTCGGAAAGCTCCCTGCTTCACTCGCTGCCTCTTGCTCGGTGTCAGAGATTAAAGAAGACGTCAACAGCAGTTTAGCAGCCCTGCCGTGAAGAAGGCATTTTGTAGACTGAGTATCTCAGATCTGTCAGAAAAAAAGGAGCAGGAGATCACCCCTCTCCCAACTGTACGTTAGCTGAAGAATTAATGCTGGAATAGTGTTTGAATGCAAAAGTACAGTATAAAGACATTCGTAATAACTTAATGATTCATAAACAAACATGTAACAATTTCTACATTTTGGATCCAAATACTCTTTAAAAAAAACTCAAGCTTGTTTTTTGTCCCTGAAGAAACTTTACATTACACAAAATGCCCTTTACGGTAAACTTTAAAAAGGTTTTTGGTCTATAAGGGTCCTTCTGTGGCATCATTGTAAAATCCCCTTTCACTCTTTATTATTAAGAGTTTAGAGGATCCGTTGCTGGAAATCCAGGGCTTTGACTGGGCGAAATGAAATGTGGACTCACACACGTTAATGAACTTTTAATTGATGTGGTTTCTCCAGGTCCCTGTTGTCGTGAAACAGGCGGGCGGCTGTGCGCTGATGGACTCGCTGTGCTTTAGCTCTCTCAGATTGGTTTACCGCCGGGGTCTTAAGCACCGCGCAGGCCGTTTCATGTGTCATATAAAATCTGGCCAGTCGCTGCGACGCCTGCAACTAAAACCTTAAGTGCATCCAGCGGCATCATTCACTGTCTTTTCACTTCCGTCTTAAAGGAAGGAGAGAGAAACTCAATCACTTCGTACATGTTTAGACGCGATGCTACCCTGCTTTTAGCAGCCTCCATCGGCTCCCACTGGTGCCTGCACAGAGACAAGCACCTCATACACACCCAAATATGATAAAAGCCTTCGACGTGTCAGTCCACCCGACCCATCAGCGCACAGATAAGGGACAAAAAAACACTCATGAACCTGCGTGAACTTTACTAGGGTGATTGGAAATTACATGATATCAGTCAAGGTTAACTGGCAAATTTTTATTTTATTTTATTTTATTTTTATTTATTTTTTTAAATTAAATTAAATTAAATTAAATTAAATTAAATTTATTTTATTTTATTCTATTCTATTCTATTCTATTCTATTCTATTCTATTCTATTCTATTCTATTCTTGGTCATTTCATAGACATCTTCCATTCCGTCACCAAAAGAGAAAGAGTGTCACCCTTCCTGATTCGCCCGTCTTCCTTCTCCTCCCAGAATCCTTTAGGAATGCCACGCTCAAGGGAATTAAAACCCAGACAATTTGTTTTAAAGAGATAAATAATCAGATTTACCCCCCTAAACGAGCCCCATAACCTCTCTTTTAATTGATCTTCAACTGCAAATGATAATTAAAACATTTCGGAGGGGGTTGGGATACAGTAGAGGATTGAGTCGGGGGTCTGGGGATTTGCCACTAGAGGAGTGTGTGTCTTTGATGATTTCTATCCACATGAAGACATGAGGCACAGTAATAGTGTTGTGACAAAGTGCTCAGTTCCTGTCTGAGCTCTCCAGACGTCAGACCTTTCTTCTTCCACGATGATACTTAGGTGCTCGGTGGATGATAATACGATCCAAATCCATAATGTAATGAAAGATGATATGACAGAGCCTTCTCACAGGAAAGCATTTATGCAGCTGCTGCTATAAGTCAGTTAGGCATAGATATAAAGTAAATTCAATGTTTTGTTTTGTTTTTATGGCATTTTTTACTTTACCTGGAATACAAGTCAAAATTCAAGTCTGTCTGTCTTTGTGTCTTACTCTTTAAAAGCGTTTCTAAGAACTGGAGATGTTACCACACTTTACACGCTTCAACGGACAGACAAGATCACTGACAAGCTCAGACTCTTTGTATTTATTGTTTTCTGTACAGAATGAATGAGGTCAGCCGAGAAAGTAAACCTCTTCCTCTGTGTTTGGTAAAACTGTTTAGTCATCCATTGTTTAAAATGAGCTTTGTTTCCTGATTCACAAGAGTTTAAGCATGTCACAATTCAAGTCTTATTAATAGTGTCATTTTAGAAGTAAAACAAGATAAAACAGCCACCTTCA
The DNA here is from genome assembly GCA_903798035.1 of Danio albolineatus. Taxonomy (NCBI): domain Eukaryota; kingdom Metazoa; phylum Chordata; class Actinopteri; order Cypriniformes; family Danionidae; genus Danio; species Danio albolineatus. Next base: position 2,279,965 of record CAIGQQ010033975.1, on the reverse strand, counting down.
TATGTTCTTGCAAATCTTTCTTTTGTTGAGTTTGTGTCATTATTTTTATGGAAGATTTTCATATTTACATTTTTTAAAAGTCTCGAAATTGATGTGTTCTGTGTAATCTGCATTGATGACGCATTCTGTTTTAATATTCAGTAATAATTTAATATATTATTTATTAAATATACAGATGAAGTCAGATTATTAGCCCCCTTTTGATTTTTTTCTTTTTAGAAATATTTCCCAAATTATGTTTAACAGAGCATGGAAATTTTCACAGTATTTCCAATAATATTTTTTCTTCTGGATAAAGTCTTATTTATTTTATTTCAGCTAGAATAAAAGCAGTTTAAAAAAAAATTAAAAAGCTATTTTAGGTCAGTATTATTAGCCCCCTTAAGCTATATTATTGATAGTCTACAGAACAAACCATCCTTATACAAAAACTTGCCTAATTACCCTAACCTGCCTAGTTAACCTAATTAACCTAGTTAAGCCTTTAAATGTCACTTCAAGCTGTATAGAAGTGCACTGAAAAATATCTAGTCAAATATTATTTACTGTCATCATGGCAAAGATTAAATAAATCAGTTATTAGAAATCATTAGAGTTATTAAAACTGTTATGTTTAAAAAATGTGGTAAAAATTGTTCAACAGAAATTGGTGGGGGGAAATGGGGGGGGGTAATAATTCTGAGTTTATCTCTATGTAAGATGTGATGTGCAAAAGTGTAGAGTTGTGATCTATTCCCTAAATTTGCTAAAATTTGGTTTATGTTTAAGTAAAATGTTCATTTGTGTTTTACTGTATAAACTATAGATGCATTTTTTTAAATTTAACATTTTTTTTTTTTTTACAAATCAACATTTGAAATCATTGTATATAGCCTAATAAATACTTAAAATGATAATTTTGCTCTATTGTATTTGAAGACATGTTATCAACAGTTAACCTTTTACTCAAGCCTATTAATAGCAAATTCAGAGAACTAATAATAACTTGTGCTCTTTTAATTTGCTCCAGAGCTGTCTATAAACATCACAAGAAGCTGAGAGTAAAACGACTTTCCCTGAATGTGTGTTTGTGCTAAAGTGCCAATTAGGCTTGTCACAATAATCAATACGGTATATCGACTTATCGTGTAATACTTAGAGATGACATCAATAATGTTTGCTGTTGCAATATATATTTACACATTCACAAATAGCCTTATGGCCATTTTACAATGACATTTACATTGTACCTCATTGATGTCAAAGTTAAAAATTGGACATTTACCTAATAGGACATTTAATAGTATATATAATAGACATTTACCTGTTTAACATCAAATAATAGGATCCAACTTAACCTTAAGAATGAGCCTTTTGAATGAGTGTTTATGGCTATTTGTGTTATTAATCATTGGCATAAAATGATCTCAAAATGACAATAATTTCGCTTATCACAACAATTCCTGTGACATTACAGCGCACAACAAAAAAATCCTCATCATGACAGGCCTGATGCCAATCAAGTAATGCTGATGATTGGGCATAATGCAGTTTTACTGTTGAATAAAGACTAGACTTAGCATTGTTTATTTCAACTAGCTTTAAAATGTACAATTCCCGCTCCATTCCCTTCTGCAGATAAAAATCACACTGCTGAAATTGAGAAGAAAAAAACAGTGGATCTTCACAGCTCAGCAGTATTGTGCCTGCAGCGTAGTTCATATGAAAGCTTGCTGTACTGAGCTGCTGACGACCCTGATAAATAAACTGATAACAGGTGGGCTGTGTTTACTGTTTGCTCTTGGCGGGAGCAGGCCAGATGGATTTGGGAGCTTCCTGTTGTGGGAAACACTTGTTGCTCCAGGTGGAAGGCAGAGGCCGTGGTTCAGGGCTCAGCGCTGAAGGACATGCTGTCTTTCTGAGCCTCGATCAAAGACTTCCTGCCTGCGCATCCGCGGAAACCCTTAATTGACTATTGATTGGTCAGCATCATGCGCTGTGATTGGCTGTCCACTCCGGCTACGAGAGATCACATGACTGCACTGATCGCACACTTCCTGTAGAAGTCATGTGAGAGTCAGGGCTGTGTCAATAAAACAACACGCTGCAGTGGTTTTTTGGTGCTGAAGGGGAAGGCTTCTTTATTAGTTGTCATATTTTAGTGGAGAAGCCATTAATATTACATCAAGTATTATTATGGAGATTAATTACTCTTTAGCCTCTTTCATAAAAGTCCAATGATGCGTGAGCATGTTGTGTGTGTCTGTATCTCAGATATTTGCAGCTTCTGTATCAGCTAATGTGTGTTTTCCTCTTGTAGGTCAACGCTGGATGATCATTCCCCTCACAGTCACCCTCTCTACGGTCACGGTGTCTGCAAATGGCCAGGATGTGAAGCTGTGTTTGAAGATTTTCATTCATTCCTGAAGTAAGTGTCTGACACACATAAAAATGCAGAATGTGTGTTCCAATAGTGATTCTTTTTTTAGAATTGGATATGTAATCAATAAATTTGGGAATGATGCTATTAGAAGTTCCGTAAAGGCCCAGTGAAGTACTTTTAAATGGGCATTTTTGTTCGATTTGTGACTGAAACATGAAGTCAGGGCAGGACATAGAGTAGCTCCTCCCCTTTAAAGAAAAACAGCCAGTAGCATTTTGTTTGATCACAGCTCTGCCTGTGAGAGTGGTTGAGATCAAGTGCATAAAATGAAGAGCAAATGAGATGCGTCTTGAAGGGGCGGGACATTTTAGATACTAATGAGCATTTGATTGGTTGGAAAATTTGATGAGAAAAAAGGTGACGCCAAAAACATTGGCTGCGTCTGAAATACAATTTGAGCATTTGAATTAAAATTTACTACTGGACCGTTAGAAAAGTACATTCTATATAGTATGACTCTTAGTAGTATGAATGGAACTCAGATGTACTACATCTGCCATCATCACGTGACGTGCCTGTGTCCGTTGCATCGTTTTATGGGATTATGGGATAGCGTAGCGCCCATCAGATGCGCACTTCAGAATCTCGCTGGAAGTAGTAGGTCATCTGGATAGTTTTTGCATGCTGTTTTTCCAATTCTATGAACTTCACAGTATACACAGTATACACAGTATACTTTCCAATTCTATTCACTTAACATACTGTTTTTAAGTGAAGTTTATTTATAAACTAATTTCGAGAGGATCACGTGCAGATGATTGCTTGCAGCTGGTGCCGCATTATTCAATTTATGATTCACCAATCAGATGATTCCTAAGCCACTATAAATACCCTAAGTTCCATATCACAGCCATCTTCATTTTGAAGAATCCCCCCTTCCACCCCTTCTCCTCTTCTTTTGGCACGGTGGCCCAGTGGTTAGCACTGTTGCCTCACAGCAAGAACGTCACTGGTTCTAGTCCTTACCAAGCCAGTTGACGTTTCTGTGCAGAGTTTACACGTTCTCCCCGTGCTCACATGGGTTTTCCCAGGGTTCCTCGGTTTCCTCCCACCGTCCAAAAACATGCAACTTAAGTAAGTAGTTATCTTTTCATAGCAATCACTATCTGTTCATTATCTACCCGCAGGGGAGTTCTTGAGATCTACCTGAGCTCAAACTCTCCTCTCGCCTTGCAAACGGGAGGGAGCCCCGGGCTCGAGGATCTTATGAGCTCAGGGCTCTCTCCCGCGACAGCATGCCAAAGAAGCTTTATAATCAATCATGAGCTAAGTGCCAACTCTTGAAAATACTATATAATATGGAAGTATGTCGATCCAATTAGGTGGATCCATTTTTTTAGGTGGAAGTGACAAACAGCAAGCTTTGGGTGTTTATATCTTCTAAATGCAAATTTTGTCACTATTGGAGCCCACTCAATTATAGATATCCTTAAGATGTACTGATGATCGATATCCTTAAAACATACTGATACTAACTTTATTTTGATTTTACCAGAACTTAAGTAACAGAAGTATTAGCACAAGTAGATTACGTACAAAGTCAATGCAAAGATTGTGAATAGAGGCAAATTTGTATCGAGCATTGCAAACGATGTGGAATCCTTGACACGTTTGCCGTGAACACATGGAATTCACCTTTATTGTGTCTTTCGTGCATGTTTAAAAACAAAAACTTGAATGGAAAATGTACACAAGGTGAAAAACATGCCACGAGTGATTTGATGCTTTGTGGCTTGAGTGAACCCAGCATAAGAATCAAACATACTGTACTGTAAAACACTTTGTAGAAATTTCTGATTAACTACAACTTTTTTATTTGATCCTATTAGAATACTTTGGACCATTTTGTATTTTTCATGATCATAAGAATAACAAAATAAATCCTATACACAGTTTTTTCATATGCCCCTATGAAGACATCACAGTATTTTCAATCGCTCTCGTCCCGGTCATGTTCCCTTTCTCTGTGTGGCCTGGGCTCTTGTGTGGAGCGGTGTGCTGCTCTCTGTGCTGTGGTTTTCATCAGGGTTCTGTGCTGTCTGTGATAACTGCAGTCCCCATGGTGATTACTGACACTTTGTCCCAAAACAAACATGTGGGGATGTTTGTCTACAGTGGCCCACATTCTGAGAGTACAGCAGGTTTGCCCTTGTCTGCCTTTTTACAGACAAGTAGAAGAGTTCCAGCTCTTTCTCTCTTTTTCTTCCTCTCTCTCGGTCTAGGTCCCTCTTGTTTTTAGAAATGTAATATTGGTGCTTGCTGCTAATATTGTTTTTACATCCTGCAATTACCCAGAACATCTTAACTAATCTTAGCTCAACCACCCAAGACACATGGAAAAATCTAGATGTAAAAATGTAGATGAAAAACAGCCTAGAACCGAAAATATCTCCGTCTTTTGGCTGTAGTTATACTGCTATTTAAATGTTTTGGAGTCATTAACGTTTCAGGAACATTTTTATTTTTACATTTTAAATAAAAGCAGTTCGATTTTAGATCATTAAAGAAAAAAGGGTATAGCTGTGTTAACTGCAACACAATTCCTTTCAACATTGATAATAATAGGTATTTTGGTCTACGAAGACTGAACAGACATGTTTAGGTTTCCAATATACTCATATAACATTTTATAGGAGTCATATCTTTTATCCAGCAAAGATGTGTTGCATTTTTATGTGACACATTGTACAGTGAAGAAAGAAAATTGTTGCAAACCTGAATTTGCCTGAAACCTAAACCTAAATCTGCATCACTGATATGATCACCACACTGGTTTTACCTTCAATTCTATTCAATTCACTTCATCTTTATTTGTATTGTGCTTTTACAGTCCAAACTGTGTCAAAGCAGCTTAACATTGATGTTCTAGTAAATTGAAACTGTGTAGCGAGGAACAAACTTCACCAATTGATGAAAGTGAAAGAAAAAACCTTGAAAGAAACAAGGCTTAGCTGAGCACTACCATTTCTTATCTGGCCAAACTTCTTGTGCAGAGCTGCATTCTACTTCAACCAGTGTCCGTTCACCTGACCACTCAACTGAATGAAGCCTGACTTGTCCATGCTGTTAAAGTCCAGTGCTGGTCAACACACAGGACCAGACTCCCTAAACAAACCCTAAACGAAAGACCAGGCTAAAGGTGTACAGTTTACACAGTCTGATCCCTGCTCTCACTTAATCTCCAGTATGTGTGTGCTGGTGATGAGATGATGGCAGCAGATCAGTGAGTGTGTGTCAGCTTGGATTAGTCCCACTCCAAACAAGATATGACACTGTTCCATTATCCCAGGTTCAGACTAAAACAAGCCCCACAAGCCGAGACCAAGCAGAAAAACGAGTGGTAAGCAGAACCGCAGCTGCACTCCTACCGCTATGTGTGTGTATGTGCGTGTTTTTTTTTTTCTCCACCTCAGGGTCGTAGCTCGTGCTTCAGACTGCAGACTCATTCTCATTCAAGTTCACTAAGAGCCTAGACTGGTTTACACAAAAATGATTCTGTTGTAAGACATTAAAAAATGACACATTGAATTGATCAATATATTAAAAGTTGAAAGCATAAATATACATAAATATAAAAATTGATGTAAATAGAAAGTGCAACAAATGTACTTTTATATTAAAAGACTTCCTATTAAAATTCTAAGCCACTACAATAACATGACATTAAATAACAATTACAGTACTAATAAAACCAAACCAGCTTGTCAATGCCAATAGTCTAGCGATTAAGTGCTGCAACACATAGCACTGAGGTGCTCACAGCAACCTGAGTTTGATTCCTGGCTAGAGATCCTTTACTGATCATTCCCCTTTCTCTCTGTTCCTGTTTGTAATCTCCATTATCTTGTCCTAATAAAGGTGAAAATCCTTTATTATTATTGTTTTGTTTTTTTGTTTTTTTTTATTATTATTAATGTCTCTCCTTACTCTCTTTATGTACTGACCTATCATGAATCTGTGTAAAATGATAGAGTACATAATATATATTTACAAATGCACTTGTCAATTTATCATGCCTGTGGTTATTGCTGTCCAAGTTACAAACTAAGATGTTCAAAAAGCGATTCAAAGCACACGTGTGAGCTGCTCATACATTATGTGTTCTGTTAGAAAAATCCAGCTGTGTGAATATTTTACAGGCTTATCTATAATTACAAATTTTACAACTAAAATACCTACTGATTTAAATGAGAGCCAGTTGTTTTCTTTATATAAAGACGTACAGTTATAAACCTTCCCCGCAACTCAATGCAGTTCAATCAATAGCACAGACATTTAAGTAGCACCAAAAGGACACACTCTAATCTTCGTTCTGATTCAGTCCGATCTTACCCTGGAGTTTCTAGACTGTGGATCTGTTGTGGTATGTTTTTGTATTGTGGTCGCCTTTTTTCATTGCCAAAACCCGTGTTTCATCATTTGCTTATTGAAACAGGAGGAATTAGCATTTCAGAGCTGAAAAGGAGTGAGCGAGAGAGAAGTGCTCTCTTTAAGTACACTCTGTGATGTTTACACAAGTGTTTTTATCATGGCAACATCTTGTTTACTTTTCTTGCCTGCCCTAAACTGCTTGGAACACGTTGAGAAAAGATTCAGAGACGCTCTACAAAGCCCTCTTTGTAAAGAACGAGGCTGGGTGAGAGTTCAGCTGGCACGCTGAAGGTGTTAACCGTCCATGTGCTAAACATTCCCACATGTACATCCTCCACCCGAGCAACCATAAACAGAATCCGGGAGTCAATTACCTGGATGATAAGCCTCTTCTGGGTAGCTATAGACAGCGTTATTCGGAGATGCTTGCTAACATCAAATGGATCTCCACTAGTTGAGCCAACAGAAACAACCGATGACGTGCAGTGGTGTTGTTTTGAAGCATACAGATATTTATTATGTCTTCAAATGAAAACATACCTAGTCGTGCAGGATGATAACAGATCTAATAAATAAAAAAGAAGCAGCGCTGGACGTGATTTGTGTTTTTCCTGTGGAACTAGAAGAGCGGGGCAGAGGTTTATAGAAGAGCTTGGACACTTTTATAAGAGGTCAGGGGCATCTGTGACCTGGAATATTTGAGTGGTCAAACTCAGCAGTGCTGCCATCTAGTTGCATTCGCTTTTTGGCTCTTGGACAGTTGCTTTAGGGACAGGGGCTATTAACAAATTTCAAAATAAATAATATAAATACATATGATATAAAATAATACAAACATATTTTTAAAATGATTTCATATTTTTCTTTGAAGAAGCATGATTATCTTGGTCTTGGAAAAACATGTTTTAGAAAGGCTATTTTTAAATGTGATTTATTTTAGACCTGGAAAGTCATGTAAATGAATTAAATATAATTGTCCCATAGACATTTTTATAATGATTTAATCTGTTTCCTGGAAAGGCGTGTAAATGAATAAATGTCAAAGCTCTCATATTTATATATTTTATATTAAGTCAAATGTCGAATAACTTTAACAACTAGATAATATCATGGCCCTTGGGGTGTAAAAGGTTGCGAAGCACCGCTCTATGACAATCCTGTGTGTGTTTCAGTGTTTATCTTTTTTAAAACTCATATTGCTTTTAGATTTGAATACCGTTTTTGCTGTATTAGTCTTAGAACTGGTTTCTGCTTATGGTTACCTATCGCAAACAAGCATGTTGTGTTTTTTTCTTCTCATCCTGGATATTGTATTTACCCATCAAAGGCTAGCAGCTTGAGTAAATAAAATCAGCAGATAAGCGTAATTCTTTTGCGTAAGGCAAGAAGATAAGGAAAAAAACACAGGTATGTTTAGCTGTTGAAACAGCTGTGTGTGTTTGGGAATAAACAATAGTTGGTCCGGCCATCACTGTAATAGAAAGACCTTTCTAGGGCATCATTAAAACCTGGGCTAAAGGACAGCAAGCTTCAGTGATATGTAAAACGCTGACTGTTTAAGTAATGTCTATTTAACTTGTTTTATTGTGACCATTTACATTAGGGGCTGTCATCCTGCCAGAAAGCTTTTAAACAGCCTTCGTTTGAAGTCCAGAAAGTGACACATGCCAGCGCTCATAGTCTCTCCCGACGTCAATTCTGCCGTTCTCCGGAGCTCCTCTTGTCCAGACACTCTTCCGAGAGGCTGCATTAAGGGCCATTTGAATATTTCATTTCCTATTAATTATGCACTGTGACTCTACATGTCATTAGACGGAATGGAGGAGAGGACGGGGGGGAAAAAGAAAAACGTCCACTGTAACAAAGGATGAAAAGAGGTAGCGGGGGCGAATTCCAAAGCATGTCACGTCCAGCCGCGCGTTCATTGAAAATGCGAGACGCCCCGTACCTATTTTATCTCTCTGCAAATGAAAACTGGGTGGTTGTTTTGAAATGTTTACATGATCCCTCTTCAACCTTCCCTGACTTCAAAAGCGGCTTGTTTTTAGTTGATTAATGTTGGAAGCCAGAACAGACGCAATATCGGTTTAAACGAGGTGTGGATTTATCGCGGCCACGTTAAAACACTCGCCGTCTCTAATCCTGGTGTTGTTTTTATGAAACAATTCATTCAGAGTATCCCGTTCACGGCGTGTCAGCGTTCAAAAAGGCACGTGGTATTTATATGCTCATTCTGAAGGAAAACAGAGTCTGTTTTGACGCACGTTTAGATCATTTCCCTTTCAAGGTTGAGTGCTCCACTTCCGAAGTCAAAACCGCTCTCCGTCACGAGTGTCGTCGAGTGTGTTTTCCACACATGGATTTTGCAGCCATGCTCTCGTATGTTGTCTTTATTCTTAATAATGGCGCCGCTGCCATCATGTCACGCCACCTCGCCAAATTTATGACGCCATCAACATCAGCTCTGGCTCCCCTTGTCTCGGCCCCTGCTCAGGTCCGGGCACGACACTTTGATTTGCGACAGAAGACTGTAAACGTGCATTTGGGAAGACGAGCAAGTGGAAAAACGCTACTGCGCCTCTGCCTGGTGACAGTGACCTACATGGTCAGCGGAGATGCGATATAATTTATGATATATATAATATATTGGATCCATTAGCGGGCATAATGAAGTAGTGAAATGAAAGGGTATTTGTGAAATCAGTTCAAACATCCTGCACGGATTATGATTAAATGATTAATGAAATGCCCCTGCATAAGCATTTTCCAACCATAATTCATGCGAGGGCTGATAAAAATCCTCCAATCATATTTCCTTCACTCGTGAGTCTTATCTCCACCATTTTATATAAATCACCACAAAAAAAAGTGAGGTAAAAAAAAGGAAAGCTTGGCCCGCTTTGCAGAGGCCAGCTACTTATTTAGATTAGTTATAAACGTGCGGGGGAGAAAAAAAGGGTCTTGGCGGTATAAAATAATCATGCGTAATTATATTCATAATTCAAGTTTATGACAGATTCCATCTCTTTTCTCCTTGTTGTCCTTTGCCTTTTTCCTCCTGGCTTCATTTGAGTTCTCTTAATCTAGATGACATAATTAACTACAGAAGCCACCGAAAATACCAAGAATCCATTTAATTTTGAAAGCAAGGAGGGTTAGAAGTGCACATCAGCCGATTTATAATATCATTTTTTTTATACCTGGGTTTGGCGAGGTGCTTCTCTCGTCTGCTCAACTTAGTTTCTGTATAGGTTTGTGAATTATGCATAAGGCAAGCGCTTCTATTTCCGGGAAATGCCGAGATCTTGTTAGGACACTCTTCATTTGTGTTTGGGGAATTTGATATTTGTGCGCGTGTGGACATTGGCTTTATTTACTTTTTATCATTTTAGCGTGCGCGTATCTGGGGCCATTTTCACTTTTCCAATATGGAGAAATAAATGACTGCCCTGCAGAATGTGCAGATAATGTAATTCAATATTTTACCATGAAAGTTTTATCAAATGTTTAATAGATGGCTGTAAAATATGGTACTAAAACGAAGGCTGCTCTCCCTCTCTTTCTCTCTCCTTCTCTAGACATCTGAATAATGAACATGCGCTGGATGACAGGAGCACGGCGCAGTGCAGGGTACAGATGCAAGTAGTTCAACAGCTGGAACTGCAGGTAACATCTCATTTCTCCTAGTTCATCTGTTTCTAGCTTCATTGTAACTTTTCTTCCCCTCTCTCTCTTTCTCTCGCTCCTCTGCTCTCAAGTAGCAGCTCAGAGATAAAGGAGGGAGGGATGAAATGAAATTATTTTGTACATTTGTGAGTAACCAGTCATTAAAAATGTGTTATGTTCGCATGACAGCCAGGCAAAGATATATGGAGTGCCCTGAGGCTAACTCCACAAGATAATTACATTTCCAATTTTACTGGGTTTTAAAGTCGTTTATGACTTTTAACTATTTGGCACCACAATAAAACACTTTGTGAAAAAAAAAAAAAGCCTAACAATGGTGGGTGCGCTACCAGTCGTTTCAATGAATTGATCGACTCATTCTGTTTATTGTATTTTATTGCTTGTTAAAACACATTAATTGTGACAGATACATACAGAATGTGTGGAAAACTCTGATTTTAAAAGCAGAGAGGATTCGCTAGAAAGAGTCAGAGACACTTGGGACTATGGATGTTCAATATACTGTGATAATGAACATACACTTATCTATTATTTAAACTTCATGAGTGCTTTTTAAGAATATTCACATTGTATTTGCAGTAGTGTTAATGACAGTGTCAAACTGTTAATTAGCTGAATACTTCAAACTAGGACTGCACGATATATGAAAAAACTGACATTGCAATGTTTTGTTTGTCTGCACTATGAATATAATTTTACAAGATGACTTGAATAGCTTAAGTTGGAAAGAATTCATCATTTTATATAGACTAAGATGATTTTGTCGAACATATAATCTGCATAAATCAAACAGATTTAGTTTTCTGGAGTGTCTAACTGTATTCAGGTACAGAAACTGATTAATCAAATGTAAATAAATAACACTGCATATGTAGTTTTCACTGTATAAAAATAACTACAATTAATCTATGATAAAAACTACAAATGCTATACATTCTTATGGTAACACTTTACAATAAGGTTCACTAGTTAATGCATTTACTAACATGAACTAATCATGAACAACACTTGTACAGCATTTATTAATCATAATTGAACATTTACTAATGCACTATTAACATCCAAGTCCATGCTTGTAAACATTAGTTAATGCACCGTGAGTTAACATAAGCTAACAATGAACACCTGTATTTTCATTAACTAACATTAACTAACATGAACAAATACTGTAGTAAATGTATTGTTTATTGTTTGTTCATTTTAGTAAATGCATTAATTAACATTAACCAATGAACCTCATTGTAAAGTGTGACCGTTAAAAAAAATCAATGGTTTAAATACACTTGAAATCTCACAGCCATGGGCCTTAAAAACAAAACAAACAAGCAAATGAAGGCCTATTGAGGTTAAACCTCACAACGACTCCATAATGTGGTCAACTATAATCCTAATGGATGACTAAACTTAAATTAAACTGACGTTGCAGATCCTGCGATGTGACTATTGCAGATTTGCACATTGCAATATCGATGCAGAAATGATATGTTGTGCAGCCCTACTGCAAATGTTAATCTGACCTAAATTTCAATGACTATTAGGGCTTGTAACACCGTGCTGTAAGACTCCAAAATTTAACATTACTTATTTTAACTGAACTCACCATGACAACTACAAAAGCTTTTCTTAATCTTTGGGTATTTTAATTTCTTATATAGTGCCTGATATGCGTTAAAATTATAGTTGTAATCTTAATACAAGCAGTAATCATTTTATTAAATGGAGTTAATCACTAATAAAATTCAGTTATATATATTATTAATTAATATTAACATAGTAACTGTAGTAAATAACTGTTGATATTAATTCAATAACTAACATTTACCAATAAGACCTTATTATAAAAAGGTTAACGACTGTATTTTATAATCCATTTGCCCCTTAATTTAGTTGAAAGATTTATTTACAATGAAGCAATACGATACTTATTATACCTAATAAAGTTACTTTTATTGCCGCTTGGGTCAATATCGTGATAAAAACCATATACAGTGATAACAGCTTTAGCAATTAACTGCAACAAGAACATTTGATATCATTATAAGCCTAGTAACAGTTCACACATTGATCGCTGCTTCTCGTGCTGACAATTTGAGGTCAAATCCAGCTCTGTATTTTAGTTTCTATTTACATGGGGAAAATTTACCCCAGGCTTTAGAAGTGCAGCGATCATTCGTTTTCTTCAAGCTCAACATGATAGTACAAACATCAGAAAGCCTTTAATGTTAGAGACTGTCATGATGCCTTTAAACTTTTCTTCTATGCTGGACCAAAGCAGAGAAAAGTAGATTTGCAGGGCCACACATATACAGTAGATCCAGAAGTAGTAGCAGCTGACGTGAGCACAAACAGACTGTGTTTCCCAAAAGGGATCGTAAACCTAAAGGGATTGTAGAAACCACTGGTGCTTACTTTTTTGTGAAATGCAGCCTAGATCAGAGTGTGTGTAGAGGTTCTCTAATGTTCATTGTGGATTCATTTTGGATAAAGCCACATAAAAACTTATGGCTAGAATTTCATTCTCAGTGGTTATTAAAACATTTAGGCTTATGTATAGAAGAACGAACTGGTGTGTGACATCATATAGTAGTATACTGCAGCTCAGATATTTCAGACATTTACCTCTTAATGTAGAATGCAAACAACTTGTCGGTACCAATAGTCTAGTGTTCAGGGCATCAACACAGACCTACAGTATTATTACCCTTTTTCCAAGATGTCCCTCGAGTGTGTATGTGAAGTTTCAGATCAAAATACCCAAAAAATAATGTTTAAACTCTTTAAATCTGCCTCTTTTAGGTTTTGATCCAAAATGTGCTCTTTTGAATATAGGGTGGAGCAAAAATGCCTATGTGTTAGTATAGCAGCAGATTCAAAACGGCTGCTTCTCAGTCAGGGCTGTCTATGCTGATGTGGGAGAGTGGGGCTTTCCCCTTTCGATGACATGTACAAAGGGAGAATGTCAATCAAAGTGTTTCTGCAGACTGTTTTTATGAAGTGTGATTAAAAAAAGTAGAATTCTTACATTTTTACCATTAGAGGCTAGATATATTCACACTCCTTTTGTCACACAACTGTTTAAACACTTTATAAAAGTGAATTTTGCATAATAGGTTCCCTTTAACGCTGTGTATCAAGTGTATAGGTCATGTACAGTATCTCATATATATATATATATATATATATATATATATATATATATATATATATATATATATAATGTCATGTTGTTCTTCCATGAGAGATTAATTGTTGTTTTGAGAGCTTTCACAAAACAACATGTCAAAAACAATGATTTTTCTTTCTTTCTTCTGATTATAGTTAGCGAAAGACAAAGAGCGTCTCCAAGCCATGATGACCCATCTTCATGTGAAGTCTACAGAGCCCAAACCCACCCCACAACCAGTGAGTATCAGTCTTAACATCTTCAATTGACATATTTCAATATGATGTAATACAATTACCATCAAGCAAGCAGATTATTTACTGTAGATTGAGAAGAATTAGAGAAATGTTTGAGTATTTCTATAGCGCATTTCACATTTGTGCTTGTTTTATGCTTAGATATTTTTTATTCCTTTTGATTGTCTGAATTCTCTATTAATTGTAAAGGAATTGTTGTGGAGGCACGGGTACAAAAATACATGTTTATCGTGTGCCAAACCCCACCCCACCACCCCAAGTACATTACATGAGCATATGTACAATAAATGAGCATAGATAAAATACTTCCTCTAGTGAAGTAGGCATCTGTACATGCTTTTTCGTTTTCGAAAAAAAAACCTTCATTCACGTTCTGCTTTTTTTTTTGTTGTTGTTCAAGAAAAATTGGAATGAAGCATGAAAAAACATTTTTCAATTAAATAATTTTAAAAATGCAATGAAAAATGCCCTAAAATGTTATAGATAGACATTATTGTAGATCTTAATCATAACGCTTAATAAAACATATAAATGCTTTTAATTTGGGACGTCTTGCACTCTTACTCTCTTCTCCCAAATTTCTGCTTTCAATATTTTAAGTTAAAGCTGATCATAATTAATGGAAAACAAGACTTCAGAAATGTCACTGATCGCTCACTCTTCAGCTTGCTGAGCACGCTGATCATTTATTTACTGCTCAGGGGTCCCGTGGTGCTCAGGAGCCCAGAGAGGGTGTCCCGGGACAGCAGGTGACAATAGTTCATTCAGTGGAGCTTTGCTTCTGTCACACGCTGATTGTTTGGATTAGCATTCGTACAGGGGTGTCTGACACGGCGACGCTTGTGTTGGAAAATCAGTCTCAGATACTGATAGTGTTGTTAGCCTCCCCACGGGACTGAGGGCCAGCAGAAACACTTAAACATAAACTACTTCATTATGAGGTGATGCTGTTTTTGTATACGCCATTCTGTCATTTAATTTAATGATATAAAAATGTTATAAAACGATATAAACAATATTATATTTAGGAATGTGCTATTTAGTGTTTTGGCTAACAGTATTGTTGCTCTAAAAGCCTTGATATTATTTTGCAAATGTGGTTAGAGCTGTCAAAAGATTAATTGTGATTAATTACATAAAAAAATAAATGTGTTAATGAATGTGTGTGTGTGTGTGTAGTATGCATATATGTTTTGTATACATAGTGTATACAATAACTTGTATATATTTGAGAGAATATTTATTTATAAGCTAAATCTTAATATCTAATACAAATTATAAATAAATATGTATGTAAATATTTTTAGTTTGTGTTTTTTTATATATATATTTATTTATATACACAATATTTATACAGTGGGTACACATACATTATATAAATACAAACTCTTATTTTGGATGTGATTAATCGTGATTAATTGTGTGACAGCACTATTAGCCTGGCTTGTTTTGTCTTCAGATTTAGATCGCAATTTTACTCATAAAAGAATGATATGTTTTTTTGTGGTCTGATACTGCTTATTAGTCTTGCTTCAATAACATTCATATTTATCAACAGCTCATTTTAAGAGATGTTTTGCCTCGGGCTACAGTTGTTTATGTGTTTGTGTGTGCACGATTTTACCAACGAAGGCGTCACTAAGCATTTTTGTCAGTGCTCTGACCTTTTCATCGTCCATAATTAAATGGCACTGTTTTTTTCGTTGTTGTTGTTTATTTGTTCAGCTTTTTATAGCAGTTTGTTCTCTGTTTTTCATGGCAGCTCGGCAAGTCAAAGTCAACATAATTAGATCAGCAATTATCATTTAATTATTTTCATTCTGAAGTCTCTTTTTGCGAGCATTCTGGAGAGCATCCGAATGGTAGGAAAACAAAAGGAGGGCCATTACTCGCCTGTCTGTCCGATCGTAGAGGCTACTCGCTGTTTGTGGATGAGGAATATGGAGAAGAGAGCTTTCTGAGGTTGAATATATCCATACTATACAAAACCTCTGACCTGCTTCAGGCATTTAACTGTATATGTGTTTGCATGTCAGGGAAAGGCTGATAACAGGTCTAGAATGTTCAGTACGTGATATTGGGATTTACATTGCGTTGTATTTTCATTTAAAATGTTTAAAAACAACAATTTCACAAGTTTAAACGAACGACCAACTTTAGTGTTTTAGGATTATTATTGTATTACATGACATATGACGTTATATTACATTTAAATTACTTTGTATTTTGTATTGTATTATTATATTATATTATATTATATTATATTATATTGTATTGTATTGTATTATATTATATTATATTATATTATATTATATTATATTATATTATATTGTATTATATTATATTATATTATATTATATTATATTATATTATATTATATTATATTATATTATATTCATTTTCTTGTCGGCTTAATCCCTTTATTAATCCGGGGTCGCCACAGCGGAATCAACCGCCAACTTATCCAGCATATTTTTTTACGCAGCGGATGCCCTTCCAGCCGCAAATTATATTATATTATATTATATTATATTATATTATATTATATTATATTATATTATATTATATTATATTATATTATATTGTATTGTATTGTATCGTATCGTATCGTATCGTATCGTATCATATTATATTATGTTATATTATTATATTATATTATATTATTGTATTATATTATATTTTAAATAAATTTTATTTATTTATTTATTTTTTAATTATTTGGTAACACTTTACAATAAGGTTCATTAGTTAATGCATTTACTAACATGAACTAATCACGAACAACACTTGTACAGCATTTATTAACCATAATTGAACATTTACTAATGCATTATCAACATCCAAATCCATGCTTGTTAACATTAGTTAATGCACCGTGAGTTAACATGAGCTAATAATATTTTCATTAACTAACGTTAACTAACATTAACAAATACTGTAGTAAATGTATTGTTCATTGTTCATGTTTGTAAATGCATTAATTAACATTAACTAATGAACCTCATTGTAAAGTGTGACCAATTAATTTGTGTAAAATTGTGTAACTGTTATTGTATTTCATTAATTTATTTATTAAATCCCCGTATATTAAATTCAGTGAGCTGTAATGTCAGCTTTAATGTTTCAAACATCTTATATATATATAAATATACAAACACACACACGGTAAAAAAAAATCTGTATTATATTTTTTATTGTTTAGATATTTGAAAAACACTTTTCATCTTTGACCCATGTATAGTTATTTCCAAGTTTTTAGTTTTTATTTGTTTAGTTTGTTATTTTAGTTCTTCAACTGAGAAAATTTATGTTAAAATGAAAAATAACAAATATTTTTTTCCAGTTAATGTTTGTTCATAAATATTTTTACTTTCCAAAAAAAAAACTATTCATTACCCAATTTTTTTATCATCCTGAGGCATCACAGTGATATACACTGTAGCCAAAAATGATAACTTGAAATGAAATTACATTTTAACAACAACAACAACAACAAAAGCTCAAAAACTCTTAGACAGCCATGAAGACAATGTTGTGTCAAGGATGAAGCCTCTGTCAGCCTTCACATTTCTTTATTATGTACCTGTCCATCAAGTGGAGCATCTGTATGGTAATGACCGTTAATAGTGTGTGTAGTAATTGCGTGGCCTGCGTGGTATCCGCGTGGCGGGGGGTTAGATGTTAAACACTGTCTGTTGCTTTTCACTCGCCTCGTCGCCGTCTGCACTGTCAGCCGCGCCATTATAGAGCAAAATTAGACATCTGATACCTCCAAAGCAATTGACAGCCTTGACATTTCATTAATTCGCTCACCCAATCTGTAGGCGATTGTGGCGCACAAGACAAAACCAGCGCGTTCGTCGATATACCACCCTCCCAGCCAAGTCATGTTTAATTTGGTAACAAGGCCTCCTTTGGCAAATTAGCAATTAGAATAATTTGGTGCTGGAAGTATGTACAGTATATGTGTCATTAGCTTTTTTTTAATCTGCAAATTAATAGCAGGAGCATCGGGTCAGGCTCGCGTTTTCTACTCCAGTTGAAGAGGAAATCTGACACTGACGACTCGACGTGATTGAGACTGAACCTTTACTAACCTGCTGGTTAATTAGTTGAGCTTATAGCCGCTATTACTAGCCCCCCCACATCGATAAGGGAGGAAGAAAGGATTTCTCTGGAAACCGATTCAACATCTTATGCCAAACCGTCGGGCTGATGAGGGTCATTGAGATGTGGCGTTTAATCATAGTGTCGCCCTTGTAAAGAGTCACTAATTAGAGGTCTTACAATACAATTTGTCTGAATGATTTCTTGAGGTGGTTTGTTTCATTTGTTTTGATTTTGTAATTCCCATAGTTCTTAGTGTTGATTCTCATTAGATTTTGTACTACTGTATTTTATGACTGTCATTTATTACATTCACATATCATTTTCAGTCACTTTATCTGGGATCAGCACAAAAAATAGTACTATGATTTGTGGATATACAGTCTACACATTTTAAAAGTCTGTTAAGTCAAATTTATTTGTGAAATTTAAATCTTTCTTAAAATATTTTCCAATTGCTGTTTGAGTGAGAGATTTGTTTTCCTCACATTTTAAAGCATAACCGTTTTAATAACTAATTTCTAATTATTATAACTGTGTTGTTGTTTTTTTGCCACATTGACAGTACATAATAATATATTTAATTTAAAGTAATATCTAATTTTTTTTTTTTTTTTTTTTTTTAAAAACAACTCTAAAAGCGGCAAATAACATTGACATATATCTGGATGTTTTTATTATTATTATTAATGTAAAACATTGCATTGCATTTTCATTTATATTATATTATATTATATTACATTACATTACATTACATTACATTATATTATATTATATTATATTATATTATATTATATTATATTATATTATATTATATTATAATCTGATATCTGGATGTTTTTATTATTGTTATTATTACAGGGTATCCGTATATATATATATATATA
>CAIGQQ010033975.1:2237014-2260971 GCA_903798035.1 Danio albolineatus | reverse complement strand
TAAAATGTCTTAAATTTCAAAAACAAAATTTTAGGCCTTAAAAAGTCCTAAATTCACTGAAATATTGTGTTGCATGTCTTAATCATTTCTAAATTTTCCTCTGTCCAAGTAAAGCTACCCAATCAGGCCAACATTCATCCACTCACCAACAATCCATCTTAATAAAATGAGGGAATGAAAACTAAAAACAATTAGACAGTTCCTCATGATAGCAACAGAACATTTCATGATTTTACATTGTCTTCCATTTATACAAAAACTATTTACAGAAGTAAGGGCAAGTAGACTTAATATTTATCAATAGACATGAAATGTAAGGTTTTATAACAGAAATTAATTAGGTTGAATAGAAGTTATAGTCAATCAATTTGGACCAAAAGCCAACAAATATATACTTTGGATTGTTTATGTTATTGCCTCAACAATAAATATATTTACCCATTTTAAACTTATCATTAAAAAAGAAGAAATATTATGTTGAAAATTGTGTATACAACTAAGGTTTTCTTGTTTTGACACATTAAAGTATGTCGCTAAGAAATAATTACATTTGATTTTTTTGTGGCAATTTTATGGTTTAGCCCTGTATACATCTAAAATTGTATTCATAATGGTCTTAAAGGGGTCTTAAAAAGTCTTAAATTTGACTTGATGAAACCTGCAGAAACCCTGTATTATTGTTGTCATTATTATTATTATTTTTTGTACCTTCCATTATAGGTTTTACTAATCTTCTTCAAATATAACCACAGCACCTAAATACAGAATTGTACATAGCAAATGAGTTAGTTTGCCTCAAAGCCACAATTACTAGCCTCCCCACATCGATAAGAGAGGATGAACGCATTTGTCTGGAAACTATTTCACCATCTTATGCCAAACCATCGTGCTGATGAGGGTCATTGAGATGTGGCATTTAAATCGCAGTATCACCCCTGTAAGTAGCCACTAATTAGGGCCCTTACAATACAATTTGAGGCTGTAATTAGTGCAGATTGACCTCTCTCTGTCTGCGGCTTATTAGGAGCCTCTTAGGGCTCGCAGAGAAACTCATTCCATCAGCCAGCAAGATCCCAACGCAAAGAGAGCGAGCAAGGCATTCTGGGAGCTCGCCAGCAGACCAAACAAACCGGGCGGCCGGTGGGATGTGCGCTATTTACTCGCAGAATGATGGACGGAAAGCGAAAGCACAGTGTTTACAAATATTTACTAACCAACATGCCACCAGTGCTCCTCAGAGCGGCAGAGATTGATTGGATGGTGTGGGAACAATTAGCATCCACAGGAATACGCTGATGACTAACAATGCTTTTCTTTTTCAGCTGAACCTGGTTTCCAATGTCACTCTGTCCAAGACGGCTCCAGCAGCCTCGCCGCCCCTCAGTTTACCCCAGACGCCCACCACCCCGACGGCCCCTCTCACGCCACTGTCCCAAACCCACTCGGTCATCACCCCGACCAGCCTGCACAGCGTCGGGCCCATACGCAGACGCTACTCGGACAAGTACAACATGCCTATTTCTCCAGGTACAGTACAGAGAGAGAGATGGCTATTAAGTCTTACAAAAACATAGCAAATTCAATAGTCACACAAAATATAAATTATATTACTTTAGAAAAACCAAAGGACCGTTTTTTTGCCATTGTCGCAAGTTTACATTAAAGGGATAGT
This sequence comes from Danio albolineatus, assembly GCA_903798035.1. Classification (NCBI taxonomy): domain Eukaryota; kingdom Metazoa; phylum Chordata; class Actinopteri; order Cypriniformes; family Danionidae; genus Danio; species Danio albolineatus. The sequence continues at coordinate 2,259,299 of CAIGQQ010033975.1, read as the reverse complement.
GAAATGAAAAATGATAATCACCAAATAATTTATAGCTTTGAGTTTCTTCTGTTGAACACAAAGGAGATATTTTGAAGAATGTTGGCTGCCATTGTCTTCCATTGCAGGAAAAAAAAATACTGTGGAAGTCAATGGAGTGCAAACTACCAGCATTCTTCGAAATATCTTCTTTTTTTGTTTCAAAGTTTTATTTTTGGGTGAACTATCCTGTTAAAGTAAAATGTTTTAATGTTTTAATGCAAAGTATTTTCTTTTTTAGGTTAGTTTTATCTATTTTATTTATTTAATTATGACTTATTCAGTTGTTCTCTGTGTTGATTAGATTAGATTCTCATTAGATTCAGCTCTTAGTAATTGTATCTGCTCCTTTTTTTCTACAGATATTGTTCAAAACAAAGAGTTCTATATGAATGCTGAAGTACGACCTCCCTTCACGTATGCTTCGTTAATACGACAGGTAAATGCCTCAAAAATTCAGCACAACTGCGACTTTTAAACCACTGCCTGTGCAGACAGTACATTTCAGATTCAATTGCAGAGCACAAGATTAGCCATCTGCAAATTAGCATGTGACATAAAAACTTGTTTATTAAGTTAACTATTTAATTAAATTTATTTAACTATAATTTATTTTAATTTAAAAATAAAACAGTCCACTAATGTTCCAATAGCCATGTTTTTTTTATTATATTTTTAAAAGGAAGACTACATTTACTTGATCATAAATACAGTAATACAGCAATTTTGCGAAATTAATCTAGTGTTTGGTGTCACATTAGCCCTGCAATATCATGTAGTCTATTATTATTTATTAGTAGTTACATTTATTCTTTTTTCTATTTATCTGTCCAGATTCTTTTATTAACACCAGCATTTTTAAGAGGTTACACATCTTTACACTATTTTTTTTTAGCGATTTAATGTAGCCTTGCTGAATAAAAGTCTATATTTGTTATCCTGTATTCAACTGCAGAACATAGTAGTGAGATCTACTGTAACATCTCATCTATTTAGTGAGATCTAGCATTTAAAACATAGAAAAAGGGCATCATATTTGTTTTTTTCACTATAGCAGAAGAAAATTTGTCAGATTCACCTCAAAAAAATTAATTCTATACTCATAATTTATATTTGTATTCATCCAAAAAGGCCCAATGAAAGTCATACTGCAGCTTCATGTGGCAAACAGACCAATATTTAATTCATTATTTTCATATAATCTTGCCTAATAATAAAAAAACTAAACTGTCTAATTTATTCCAGCACATTTCCGAGCCCCAAACCCCCATCATCACAGCCGTTAAATTTCAGATGCAATTGAACAGCAGAGCTCAAGATTAGCCATCTGCAAATGAGCGTGAGAGCACTTGCTGTTCAAAAAAGCCCATATATAACAATTGCTTTTGATTAAGTATTACAGCCAATGTGATTATTACGGAATTCATTTCACACAACAGTAGGAACGAGGCTTTTTTCGAGATGCCCAGTCAATTATCAGGCCTGAACCGGTAATCTGTGATCACACGGGCATTAATCTGGGCCTGCAATAATTGCCGCTTTATAATCTGCCTCTATAAAATAGTGTGCGTGTGTTTTTTTTTTCTTCTCCTTGTTCTGGTCGTTTAGCGGAAAAGGATGTACTCAAATTGGTACATTTGCATAAGGAAGCGTTCAGTAAACAAAGTAGCTCCCATTTGAGAACGGAAAAGCGTGGAGCTGTTTTACATGCAGCCTCTGATCAACTTTAACTTGACATTACTATGTGCATCTCACTTTGTTTTTGCTCCAGGTTTGAACGGAAACGAAACAGCTTTTTTTGCTTATCAGCATTTGTGTGTGTCTTTGTGTGTGTTTTTCCAGGCAATACTAGAGTCGCCAGAAAAACAGCTAACACTAAACGAGATATACAACTGGTTCACACGAATGTTTGCATATTTCAGACGCAACGCAGCAACGTGGAAGGTGAGCTCACAATTACTGTTCTATATTTTCCATTAATAATGAACAATGAATCTGGAATTCACTGAATAAAAGGCACTGAATGAAGCTGAAAACATATAGATAGATTGTTTATATATATATATATATATATATATATATATATATGTTTTTTAATCATTCAAAATACAATAAAATTACAAATAATCACTTATTCTTTCGGGATGGGTGGAATGTAAAAAGGAATCATGTGTTTTGTGTTTAATTTAATAATAATAATAATAATGATGATGATGATTATAATTATAATAAAGGTGATAAGCATTTTTTTTAAATCACTATAAAATATTTAATTAAAGTATTGGTATTGGTATCGGTATCGGTATCGATATCAACGTTACTTGTCTTGAAATACTTGGTATCGGATCGGAAACAAAAATATTGGTATCGCCCATCCCTATTATTCTTTGATATAAGTATGCAAATACATTTCCACAAAAATATTTGATATTTTCACCCATATTTTGACATTTTATCTCAAAGGTTATTTTATAATATTCATATTATTATAAGTATATTTTATATATTATAAATGTATTGTTTCTTAAAACATGGGGGGAAAAAATAAAAAATAAAACAAAAATAAAGGCATATTGACATTTACCATATGAAGCACTTCTTACAGTCAGATGTTTTTCCTTCCAGACTGAAATCACTTGCTTTTTTATCTTCACTCAACAATTATGTTGCTTATAGAATTGATTATTTTAAAAAATATGAATTTGGATACTTTAAAAATGCAAAGCAGAATCATTTTACAAGCATTCTCAGACTTTCAGACGCCACAGTATATCTTAGTATTTCAAGCAAACTATTATACTGACAAACATATTTTCTTTTCCCATATATTAAGATTTCACAATGTAATGAACGCTTCAAAAAAGTCAATTATTCCAAACACCACCAGCACCTCAGAGATGCCAACAGACATCATGCAGTAGTTTATACCATTTTGCCCAATGAATTTTAGTCAACAAGTTTAAATGACCCGGAGAAAGTATGCATTTTCCCCCAAATATGATTTATTTGACTTAATGGTGCTTGGAAGTTTCTGGAAGAGACCCCCTCTTCATTTGGATTTATTTTGAAAGTGTTTTTTCAGTTTTCACTGGATGAATTTCAACAGCTTTAAGGGGAAATCTGGTCATTTGAGTAGGATGTTTTCCCCTGGCAGAGTTTGTTGAGCATTGGCATTTAACTCAAGCGTTTTCAGTTTCCGTTTTTGAAGTGAGGCAGAAAATGATGAACTATCTGTGACTTTTACCAGAGCCGAATGATAAAGCGCCAGAGTGACAACACCCACACGGGCCTCCATCAATCAGAGAGCGCGTTATTTACTAAATATCACCCGCATGTTCTACAAATGGCCTGATGAAAGGGTAATTTATAAGAATACAACAAGCAGAGCGTGTTAGACTTACGTCTTTTCCTCTCATTGTTCAGCTACAGTGCGAAAGTCATAACTGCTAAAGAGTCGTGTTTATCACACTATTTGTGTCGTCAGGAGTTTCCTTGATAGTCCAAAAATGCTGCTGCAAACCAAACCAGTGTTTTTGGAAATAGCTCCAGGTGTAACTATTTAGCAAAAACTGGGAAATGTAATAATAAATGTTCTACAGTATTTACAAAAATAAATTGGAACCCACTGCTCTAATATTATACACTACAGTATTTTACAGTATATTGAAGGCCAGTGGATATTTAGTGATATCTAACTTTAGAATTGTAAACTTATATATTGTTTTAGGGATGTCTCTGTCAACATTTTCTCACTTCAAAAACGGTATCATTTGTGACCCACGACCACAAAAACAGTATGAAGTTGAATGAGACTTTTTGGTGAGAGCCAAAAATACACTGGATGGGTTCAAATTGTAGATTTTCCTTTAATGCCAAAAATCATTCAAATATTAAGTAAATATTCTGTTCCATGAAGATATTGTGAACAGTACGTCCTACTGTAAATATGTCGTAACTTCATTATTGATTAGTAATTTACATTACTTTAAAGAGAACAACTTCAAAGGTCAAAGGCAATTGTCTTAGTATTTAGATTTCTTTTTACCCTCAGACTCCAGATATTCAATTGGAAGTATCTCTGCCAAATATGTCCTATCCTAGCAAAGCATACATCAAAGAAAAGTTTATCTATTCAACAATGTATAAATCTCAATTTCAAGAAATATACAATAAATATTTTTTTGGTCCAAGGTCACATTTTTTTCTGTAATAGTGATAATGGGGATATTATGAAGAATCTTCTTACTGCTCATTCAAACAGCTATATAATAGTTCTGCAAGACAAACATACCCATAATTAAGTCATTATTCTCTAATAATCTTGCCTGCAATGCAAAGTACTGAATTGTCTTGAGTTATTCCAGCACATTTCCTTTTGCACTCATAGCCCTTTTCTTTCTCTCACACCAACTGCAGAACGCAGTGCGGCATAACCTTAGTCTTCACAAGTGTTTTGTGCGGGTAGAGAACGTTAAAGGGGCGGTTTGGACCGTCGACGAGCTAGAGTTCCAAAAGAGAAGGCCGCAAAAGATCAGCGGGTAGGTTTTCCAGCGCACTAAACCCGTGTCTCGTGGTGTTGATGGATGGGCTCCATGTCATTGTCTTTTGTGCTGTGCCACCCATTGACCCCCTGCTAGCTTAGCGTGCGTCTTTGTGCCCGTATGCGAGTTATGTGCTAGCTTTGTGCACCGTAACCCCCAGTCGCTTGTGCTTATCCATTCATTCATTTCATATCTTCTTCTCTATCACTGTCGGTCTGTCTCGCTACATCCCCATCTGGCTGCTTGCTGCCCCTCTTCCCCTTCCCAGGGTGCTGTGCGCACCAATCTGTCCCTCCATAAATGCTTTGTAAGAGTTGAGGATGACTTTGGGTCCTTTTGGACCGTAGACGACGAAGAGTTTAAACGTGGCCGCCACATACAGCGAGGGCGACCCAGGAAACATGTGGCTGACGAAAACTGCCACCAGCTGCTCGTACAGTAAGCTCCGCCCTCTACCCCGCCCCTTCCTGCATGCTCCGCCTCTGTGTGCTTGCTCATCCCGCTTTTGTCTTATGTGATATTCATTATGTGTGTATTGATAATGTGTATTGATGTAATGCTGAATAACATGTACTGTATAAGCTCTGTTCCAAGTTATGGTCTGCGTATGCAGCTGCATGCCTTCAAGTTTGCAGACTTGTAAAATCCCAATCTTTTTCATTTTAGGGGAATTGATTTTTAATGGTAACTTATAAAATAGACAGATCTGTGGTGAGCTATAAGTAGGGCCACATGGAATCTGCGCGCGCAAAAATTCTGCAGATTTCCGCAGATTTTTAACTCATCATTGATTCTGTTTATTTACTTGTGTAAATGTTTATACATTTTTATTTATTCCGTTTTCAAATTAATTTCAGTAATATTATTGACTAATATGAAAATATTCATATGATTTATTTACAGAACAGTTTGTAGAGTAATATTTTCTGTCTTTTAGTAAATATTTTATATGAGAGACTTGCTTTGTTTACCAAATAAAGTGGATCTAATTGGATTTGCACTGTAAACATTAAATAAAAGTTTAAAAGGTATTACTCTTTATTTCATATATTAAAGGTTTTAGTTATGATACTCCCAACATTATTCCGCATAAATCCGCAGATTTTTAACAAAATACTTCGCAGAAACAGCAAAAAATGTCCGCAGATTCCGTCTGGCCCTGGTTATAAGGCTGTTAATCAATGATGTGCTTTTGTCGAAGATTTCAGTCTGTATTAATTTAACAATCATTACTGTATTATTGGAACACATTTCATCAGAAGATCACTTTTATACACTTTTTTTTCAAATATTTTATTGTTCTATGTAAATTTGAAGACTCACCTCATATCTGGTTTGTTTAGTTTTTGGCTTATAACTCATTAAGAACAACTTTTACTATAAATATTCAGTATCATATAGCATTTGAGCTCATCAATAAACAAAACTGCCATATGTCAGTTTTGGACTAAACAATATTTTTGTCAGTTTTGATAGTCGACTCAAAACTGTAGGACTATAGGACTGTAGGACTGATAGTAGGACTACTGTCCAATACCAATATCATTTTACCATCCAGAGCTTCTGTGCTCCCATTGGTCAGTATCACCCCAAAAAAGATTTTTTTTAATCTATTTTTACATCCCGGCACTAACTATTTGAATCCCTACAACACCCCATGTCAAACAGAGTTAGCCAACATCAGGCTAATACTGTGTAGTTTGAACACAGCATTAGATCAAGGCCAAAACAAGCTATCCTGGAATATCTTGGAACAGCCTTCGCTTTTGAAGTTGGCAGCCAGTCTTGGGACAGAGCTCTATTGTTAAGGAGCTTTTGATAGTTTATTGCCGTCTATTGATTTTGCGATTGAGTTTCATTGGAAATCAGATTGTCCTCTAAATACTGACTTCAGTGTAAAATCAATCTGTTCAGTAGACCGGAGACAGCTTGACTCGTTTCACTACTGAACTAAATGTGTATGTGCGTGTATATTTTTGTTTCCACAGTAGTCCAGCTCTGGTAAAGAACATCCATACCACTTTGGGATACGGTCCCGCTCTTTCTGCAGCTTTCCAGGTAGAATCACAATCTTGCAACATCCAGTCTTCATCCATATTATTTATATACTGTAGGTGTATGGTTTGATTTATTTATCTATTTAGTTGCTCCCCTTACTCAATCATTGACTGCACAAGTATGTACTCATTTTGTGAACAGTTGATAAAGAAAAGCAATAAAACATGCCAGAAAGACATTACAAACCTTTAGAGAAACACTATAGCATTTTTTTGTGAAATAAGAGGAAAACATGAGGAAGAGATTTTGAAAAACAATCATGTGAAGCTCATAGAATCATATGTGTTGCCCATAAATATTTTCGAAGAAAGTCAATTCTGACTAAATTCACAATTTTCCCTGAAACACCACATAAACGTCACATGTTCAACCACATGTGTAATATGTGGAGTACATGTCAAATGCAGTTTTGGGACATTTTCCCTTGAAAACCATCTAAACTTCAAGGTTTCTTCACTGGTTCATACAGTGTGTAAACCAATAAACATTTATTAAAACCATATTTTGCATGTGATTTTAACGTAATTGCACATTTTATGCTCATATGGTTTGTCTGCAAGGCTTTTGACTCCTAAGTAGATCCCAAGTGGCTTTAAAATGGCTAAAATGCTTATATTATTTATTTTGGACGAGCTCAAGTATCTGAAGACCACTGAATGGTCGTGATGTTTTGTTGGTTCATCTCCTCCATTCTTCTTTTAGGCTTCAATGGCAGAGAACATACCTCTATACACTACCGCTTCCATCGGAAGCCCCACTCTTAACTCGCTTGCCAGCGCCATCCGAGAGGAAATGAATGGGGCCATGGACCACGGGAACAGCAACGGTAGTGACAGCAGCCCTGGACGCTCGCCTCTGCCAGCTATGTGAGTGGCTCACGTCCCACCTTCGTAATGTGTGTGTGACTGAGATAAGGGCGCAAGGGACAGGGAGATGTCCAGGAATCATTAGGCTCCGGCACACGCTCGTACAGCTTAGGTGGTGGACATTTTTCACCGGGTCACTAAGAGTTGAAAACAGCAGTAGGGTTCAATGTACATTACAGTAGATGTTTAGCCGAGCGTGAAATTATATAGAAAACTGCAGTTTATGTAGGAAGTAGGACTTGCGAATGCAGTCTTAGAAAGGAAACCCCACCTTTGGCAGGTTTCTACACTGGGGGAGCTCGTAAAGAAAATAGTGTCTCTCCGTGTTATTTCGAGGAGAAGTTTATAAACTGGCTTTTATTACGGGTCAATAGTGTGTGGCGTACTACGGCGAGTTCCTCCCTAATTATTGCCTCCATTTTGTTTAAATATTTACAAAAGCGGTGAATAGAAGATGACAGAACTGGCCTCCTTTTTCCACCCAGACAGGACTCGCAGCACGTCCGAAATCTCTCCGAGCCGTCGACAGTAAAACAGCGGAGGGAGGGGTGGGGGGTCGTAATTAGCCTCGGCGAAACCGCTCCAAGATTTCCATGTAGCTGAGCTGCGGTCGGGCTTGGAAACCACAGCTCCCCATACACTTGTTGTATGGGAGGGCCCGCCGTGTTGTTTGAAGCTTAAAATAATACGGTGCAGACAACATGGTTTCCAGATGTTGGAGGACAGAAGGCTGATTTGTTGCTCAGCGCGATTTATTGCACTTTCTGTGAAATATCAGCAAATCGTTTTTTCAAAAGAAAAAAAAAAGGCGGCGTAATGAACTGGTGAAGATGTGGGTGAGAGAAACGCTAATGGCAGGTAACATAGCTGCAGGCCTGCCCCATCCGCAGGATACAGAGAGACAGGATGGGTGTGCTTGCTCTCAGGCGCTCTGCCTCTCACCTCTCCAGGCATTTGCCAACTTAACACACTCAAAAGCAAAGATGTTGCCCAAACACGAGCTGTACAAAGTGTGAGAATGTACGAGCATGCATAAAACATGACCATAAAAAGCACTGAGGTTTATTAAGTTAACCAGATTTATGGATCATCTTATCAAGGGCATCGCATTTCATTTTCAGTAAAAAAAAAAAAAACTAAACAAAACTTTTTCCCCAGTAAAACATTTTTTGGATGAGACAGGAAAAGTCAAACCTGCCCAAAGAATAAGCTTAGAACTTACCAATGCAATTGAAACAACATATTGAATTTTCCAAACATGTGCAAGACTGAATCGCCTCAATAAAAAAGAAGGAAAATTAATATATGATTAACATAATTAATGCTTTCATTATCAAGGGCGTCATAGACACAGTATATTGTACATTTACACAAGAAACATTGTAATTCCATTTCATTGAAATATATAGTTTACTTTACCAACTATTTCTTTTCAAGATAATTATGCTGGTTTTGTATGTATTCTAACAGCTTATTTTGAGCTGACTAATTTAGTACGTTTTGCAACTTGGGTTTTGTTCGATTTACTGGAACAATGAGCTGATTTACTTGTTAAAACCTAGCAGGCCAAATGCCTTTTAAAGACCAAAATAAATACAACAGTAAATTAAGTGATTAAACGTCCAGCCAGCAAAAGCACACATGCACATACTAACATAACCAACTGAGAAATATCACTGAATCAACAACTGCAGCTATGGCTTTTTAACAACTGCACATAGTCTTTACCTTTGTAGATCAGAACTCAACCAAACCACAGTCTCTATTCCTCAGCTCAATGCTGACCTCCCCCAAAATATGCAGACGGAACAGAAACACTTTTAAAACCAGGCATAACAATCATAACTAACAGGTCTCAGTCATATTATTCTTGTGCGTAAACACATAAAACAACACCTTATGTCAACATTTTCTGAAGCAAAGCATTCTGGGAACTAGAAAATAGTTTGACAAAATGGTACTCGTATAAATCAGTTTATCTTTTTGTTGTTTTATAATCTATAGTATATATAGTTGTTTTATATTTATAGTATGACAATAAAGAATACTGTATTCATATTTTACTTCAATTATTACTTATATTTCAGGTACAGATTGTACATTAAGTCAGCTAAAACTACTAGTACTTTTGTCAGGCTGCTTTTAATTAAATAATAAAAATATGAGGAGCATGTTATATTGGTTGTTTTTATTGGTATTTGACACGATACCCTAAAAAGCAAAAATATACTTTATGTTAGAAAATCTGCATCAATATAACAGGAGAATATTTGGATTAAGGGTGATATATGAATATTTCTTGACCGGACATTTCTTTTGACCACTACTGTAATTGTGCGCACAATCTCAAACGTTCTGGTTTCATTTTATGAGCTATTTTGAACGGTGTAATTAAACGCCATCTATTAAAATGATTACATACAGTAGTGTCGTCATCCCAAGTATATAATTATATCCATCCTCCTAACATGTTATGAGGTAAACCGGTCCTTTCATTATGAGGTAAACACACAATCATATCATCGTAATAGAACCAATATATAGGAGCAGTATTTTGAATCTTATATCTCCGAGTCATAATTAATGAGTTCTGCCAAATAGGTGTCCTCCTCGAGTCTGCCGCACCTGTTTGTATTGTTCCAGATGCCTGAAATCAGACGCTTCACTGTTAATTACAATGAAGGCGAAAGCAGAGTGCAGCTCAGTTGCATATTAATAACAATTTCATGTTTGCCCTCCAGCTAGAGATTGAGAACCGCAGGCCATGGGATACGCGGAGACGCTTTGATCTAAAACCGATAGAATAGCTGGGGTTTTCTTATTATTCCCCTACAAATATGATAACTCATTAGCATGGCTGCTTTCTTAACGGGGCTGAAGATATCGTGGCTAATTACATTCGCCAAACATGTCTTAGCGAAAACCTATAGTTTGCCATGTGAGACTAATTATCTTAAAGTCTCTGCCACAGCCGCTTCTTATGTTTATCCTTTTATTCGTCCGGGTTTCTCTTCCTCCCCGGTACAGTCAGCGCTCGCTCCGTTCCCGCAGTGTTTCTGTAATGAGAAATTTGGCAGATCTCATCTCTGTGGACAATCCTTTGCCCAGACTGCGGGCTGGGGTTCATGTTTTGCCTTGTTTACAACTGACAGCGTTATTATTCTTGTAAGGGCTCTGTTTCTTATCACAGCCGTTTGTGTTGGGCCCGGTCGTCAGCGCCTCCCCCTCCGCCTCTCTTTTTCTTCCCCTTATTGACACTTTGGTTAGAAGTTGCATTAATTTTGAGTGTATTTAAAGCGTGCGCCGCGCTGTCTGGTCACCGTGTTTTTTTGGCGTGCTTGAAGTTGATTAATGACGGAACCTTGCGCGGGGTCGTCCTCCAGAGACCCGCCTCACAGGTTGTGCATGTTAACGAGCGGGAAGAGGAGCGCGCGCGCCGCTGATCCGCCGCCACCACCGGGGAACTGACAGGCCCGTCCGCGCGCTCCCGCCTCCGCGCGCCGCAGTCCATTCTCTCGTCGCCACGTCGCGCGTTGTTAATCTCCCTCATTTATCAATTGAGAGTGAAAAGGCTGTTGTCGGGCCAGCTGTGGAAAATAAAGGCGGCAGGTAACTTCTCCTGCTGCTGGAGGAGCTGAAAGGGACGAGGATTTTATCAGGACGAGCTGCTGTGACTCTGTTAGTCCTTCATTATAAACAACTGCTTGTAAAGAAAAGCTGCTCGTTCTTATATTTAGATGTTTAGCCAACAGACAGCAGGAATGCACTGATACAATATGTATATGTTTTTTAATTGTGTCTCCATTTTTGTTCTTTAGAGCTGTGATTAGATAATGCGCTCTAATTGAGCAGTAGCATTCTCTCTGTATTTATCAGGCTGCTGTTTGTCAGCATTAGTTAATAAGAATGGCGTTTTTAATTGTTATTTCATATCAGCAGGTCTATTAAATAATATAAACCCATGTTAATATCACTGAGATACTATCAGGTTTATATTAATAGCATAAATTAGTTTTTCTGAGTCTACATAATGGGCGACACAGTGACTTAGCGGTTAAAACTGTCACCTCACAGCAAGAAGGTCGCTGGATCGAGTCCCGGATGTGTCAGTTGGCATTTCTGTGTGGAGTTTGTATGTTCTCACCGTGTTGGTGTGGGTTTCCTCCGGGTGCTCCGGTTTCCCCCACAGTCTAAAGACATGCGGTATAGGTGAATTGAATAAGCTAAATTGGTCGTAGTGTATGAGTGTGAATAATTGTGTAAGGATGTTTCCCAGTACTGGGTTGCAGCTGGAAGGGCATCTGCTGCATAAAGCATATGCTGGATAAATTGGTGGTTCATTCTGCTGTGGCGACCCCTGATGAATAAAGGGACCGAAGGAAAATGAATGAATGAATGAATGTCTGCATAGTTTTTATTAAAACATTCCAACTACATTAGTTCAAGTAACGAACTCAGTAATTTATTTTATCAAGGTAAATTTATTTCTTATTATGTTTGTAAGTTTAACGGAATAAAATGATAAGTATTTTCTTTTCATCTGGCTGAGATAAATTGTTTATAACTAATAATTACCCGTATTTTAACAGGTGTAATTTTGGATTTCAATTACGTTTTAGAAAATGTTTAAATGAACAAATAAATGCATTAGTAATGTTTAATTATTAAAAAATAAATAAAACACTAAAACTGATTTTTCAAAGATACGAATAAAGATTTTCATAATATGTTTTACTGAACAAATCATTCAATAATTTTCCTTTGGCTCAGTCCCTTTATTCATCAGGAGTCGCCACAGTGGAATTAACATATCAACTTATCCAGCATATGTTTAACACAGCGGGATGCCCTTCCAGCTGCAACCCAGTACTGGGAAACATCCATACACACTCACATACACTACAGCCAATTTAGTTTAGTCAATTCACCTATGCCACATGTCGGGACTCGAACCAGCAACCTTTTTGCTGTGCCATAGTGCTAAGCGCTGAGCCATGTCGTCACACTAAACAAATCTTTTTTTGTGTAAAAAAAAAAAATAATAATAATAATTTTATATATATTCAATTCAATGTTTCTTGCCATTTAAGAGTGAAATTGTTTTCTGTGCTTTTTTTTCCAGCGCAACTAGAAAAAAGCCAGCACATGCATAGATAATAATGAATACAAGTTAATATAAAGTGAATAGTTTTGTTTTTTTTTGAAAGAGAGAGAGAGAGAGAGTGAGAGTTTATGATTTAAACATTCAATTAAATTAACAGTCTGTTTTTCTTCCCAGGCATCATATCAGCGTAAAAGAGGAGCCACTGGACCCAGAGGAGCACGAAGGCCCCCTTTCCCTCGTGACAACAGCCAATCACAGTCCAGACTTTGACCACCACAGAGATTACGAGGACGACCACGGCACCGAGGACATGCTGTAAGCCTGGTTTGTTCCAGGTCCTCTGCTGAAGAGGCTGTACTGACTGCGAGACCACTCCACATATAGCAAGCCCAAGACTGGATTCACAATCCTCTTGTTGACGGCTATTCAAATGTTCCGATTTACTCTTAGTGCCATTAAATATGAAACCAGAATACGAGATAAGAAAATCTATTCCATTTGGAAGTATTTTTGATTTGTTTCTACTTTTCGGTTAAAAGACGAGACGCGTACATTTCTACTCATCGCCTGATGAAGAGACGTTTGGTACTGGGGCCTGCTTCAACTTCCTTTTGGCAAAACTGAGACCAGAGCGGACATGAAAACACAGCTGAGAAAGACTTAATGCCCTCTGAGTCCAATAAACACTGATCACAAACTCTTTCACACACACACACACACAGATCATAAGCGCTTGGATGAGCGTGCCACTCACAGTGTGCGTGTACGTATGTGACTTTAACTCATTGTCTCTGCCTTCAGATACTCTTGAAGAGATTGCGCACCCACAAATGTGATTCTGTCATCATGTTGTTCTGGACCACTTGAGTTTTTATTAAACCCAGATTACTCTCCTTCTTTTGCCAAACACAAAATGATTCATTTTGAAGGGTATTGGCTTGATTTTTAACATCATCAATATAGTGAAATGGAATGGTTTACTGTAGAGTTCAGTAGTGACACTTGACTGAATCTTTTTTTTGGAGTCAAATCTTTCCAGTGAATCAGTTCACTCATCAGACTGATTCTCATTTCCAACCAAGCTCATGAAGTTTAGTGAATTTCTGCTTGTATTTGTTTTGTCGCTTATCTAAACATGTCGTTTAAACTATAAAAGCTATAAAAGATGAATTGTTGTTTTAACAATATGCAAACTGACATTGTCACAAAATCATGCCTTGACAGTCTAAAATCATTCACTACATGATGATTCATATTAAAACCAATGACCCAGCGGTTCTTAAAAGTCACTTGTTTAATTGCTTAATGACTCAGCTGTTTTGAACGAACCATTTGAACGAATGATTCAGTGAATCACTTATTAAAACAGGGAATTGCCTCCACCTGCTTGCAGTTTTTAATGTCGTATTGAACCATACCAGGCCGAAGCCCATTATCATTTTTCCCAAATTCACACACGCATGTTTCCTGTCTTTTTTTACGTTTGAATGCTCCAATTTGCATTAAATTGAACCGCATGAAAAGAGCAGCAGGTACAGTCTTCAAAATATCTCATTTTGTGTTTTATTGCTGGAAAGAAAGAGATAAATGACAGAATTTTCATTCATCAAGTGCACCATTTCTTTAGGTTTTCTGTGATGGCAGCTGGAGAATATCTGTCCAGTGTTCTGAGGGTTCCTGAGCGAATATCTGAAACGTAGTGTCCTCATTACTCTGTGCTGTTAGCTATATATCCTTTTTTTGTTGTTGTTGTCGGGTTTGTTTGTTTTGGTAACTGATCAGACCTCATGAATAATGATGTGGAGTTATGGTGTGCTCAGCACTGGATGAATGTTTAGGCTTCTCATGCTCTCTTTGTTTTGTCCCCCTCTTCCTTTCCAAACTGAAACAGAATGTCACAATACCGTCTAGTATTTTTCTGTCATTTGTTCCTAGCGTTTCACTTTGCAGTCACATTGCCCTTGCATACGACACACACACACACACACACATACACACACTCATGCTCTTTCCCACTCATGAAGTCCATCTGCAAATGCACTACTGGTAATGAAGGCTCCCTCTCCACGCACCAATGAAGTTTAATTTCCACGTGGAATGAATGACAGAGAAATCAGCGCAGGTTAACGTTTATCGTTCTCAAATGATACTCTCAAAAAAAAACCTCCCCTTTTGTGGTGATGCATGTCAGCGTCAACCAAATCGCAGATCGAAACCCTCTGCAAAAATGAAATGTCGAGAAAATAAGCACTGAGGAAGCTGATTGTGATTCCTGAAGGGCATATATGACTTACTTTAGTCTTTTTATTGAGTTCTGTAATGTCTAAATGACTTTAAACTGCATTTCCTGTAGTTCCCCCACATCAATAATTACACGGGAGAAATGTTAAAGGGATTACGAGCCGACGTCCATGACCACTGAGCATTACGGCACTGGGGCAGCCCACTATGACCATTCTCGCCGCGTGATTGTCGAACCACGGCTCCAAATTGAAAGCTGCTGTCGCCCGCTAGATTCGATACAGAGACCAGACCGATCCTTTTGTTTTTCCAATGACTGCAAACAACCACTTTGTGTTCTTATTTATTACTTCCATTTTGATTGTCTTTTGTTTTTGCCTGTGTTTTTATGTTTGATCTGTGACTACCAAAGATACTACAAGACAAGATATATTCTATGTTCCATGCAATAGCTGAACGAAAGGCCAAATATCCTTTTAGCGTTCCCCAATGCAAACGTCTGGTGAAGAAAAAAAAAAAAAAAAAGCCAAAGGGGTTGTTGGATGGGCAGCTCTGTGTCTTTGCCTGTGACCAAAATAGTAGAGGAGAGGCAGAGATGGAGACCAACACACGACCAAATCAAAGCAATGTTGTCTTTGGGCTGACCAAAAGGGAAAAAAGGGAGTGTTCTATCAGGAAATGATGGCTATAACGGAGAAGGATACGGATGAAAGAGTTTAAAACTGTGTTAGCTGTCGTCACAGGAAATTGAAATCCAGGAGGGGGAAAACATTTGCATAACACAATGTGAACTGAACTTCAAACTGGACCACACAATGATGAGCATTTCGTTTGTTCTCATAATTTAGCTTTCTTTTTTTTTGTCATTTTATTCTTTGAAACGATTGTATGCCACTTGTAAATTCGAAAAACGGGATGTCCTTTTGTTAACCTTGGCGATGCTCTATGATTGTGTTTTAGTGTCTGTCAACTTATTACTTTTTTATATTAAAAAACACTCCTGTCAACCAATAAGCTGGGTACAAGGTACTTTAATGGCAGTTGCTACTGTGTGTAAATCGACTCAAGCGTTTCCCGCTAGATTGAACGGAGCGACGGTTCTGAGAGCGTCTGCCGCATGTGTAGCTCGGCATTACTGAAGAAATACAGCATGATTAGTATGCATACCTCAGTTCAAACCTATAGGGAATGAGTAACTAAGATTAAAAAAAGATGTACAATTTGACTCAGTTGCACTTATGTCCTGCATGTTTAGTCTAAAAGTGTAGCAAACTATTTTAGGAGACAATTCTATAAGATACAGAGCTTGTTTGTCATCAGGATCTCCCCTTTTTATTCTTCTTTTAAAGCAATCCAAACCTCAGGCTTTTTTGTTTTATTTTATTTTTAATAAATAACTGAAGCGCTCCGTCTTTGATTTATTTTGCTTCTCACATGCGGTAAACTGTTTGCTGTCTCTGTTCTTGTACATACACCACATTTATAGTTTGTGTGTCCTCTCTTTTTCTCTTTTCAGAGAAGGGGAAAGTAATGTTTGTATCACCATGTTTGCTTTATCACAACTGCTTTGTATTTACTATTAAAAACAAGTCAGAAAAACACCCCAAAACGAGCTGCTGCTGTATGTATTCCAATGGAGCAAAACTGTGCTGCAGATGTAATTGACTTCATAATCCTTGCTCTTTTTTTCTGGACCAAAAAAAAAAGGAAAGTTGCAGACATCTGTGAGCGAGAGGGGAGGGAATGGATCCGGGGATAATCCTCCGTTTTTGGATTCTTAAAACTGTAGAATAGAAAACAGATTTGTCTGTGTTATCATTGACCGGAGCGGTTTGTACGCTCGTTCCCTTCTTTGCTGGTGTTAAGCTGTTTTTAATGTGTTCAGAAAGATCCTGTTCTTCTGCTGTAGATTAGCTGTAAAAGCAGGTGTTTGTTCTCTACAGCACAACGGGGGGAAATACTGCGCAAATCATTTTCTTAATCGCTATTATTCTGGTTTTCCAGCAAAATGGTTTAAAGATGCAGTTTTGCTGTTAAGTCAAATTATTTTAAGCATTTAAATACAGAAAACACTGCATTTTCTTCTGTTGTAGGAGTACAGTTCGTTTAAATTTAAGCAAAGATGATTGTAGTCTTATGGTTATAGCTGCAACTGATTAATAATGATCAGTATAAGATCTAGATTCACATATTCTCTCGTTTATATATTATGCAGCACACAAATGTGCCGTTATAAGATTGGGATGTTTTTCAGCAAGTATCGAAGGAAATTGGTTTGCTATACTAAGACTGATTTATGAGAACATAAAATAAGGAAATATGCAGAGGAACAAAAATCATCAAGTTTTCTTAATGAGGTCATTAAATGAGATATTTTTTGTTAACTATTCATACAGTATACAGTGGGTAGGGAAAGTGTTCGGACCCCTTTAAATTGTTCAGTCCTTGTTATATTGTAGCCATTTACTAAAATCTTTTGTTCATTTTCCCCTCATTAACGTACACACAGCAGCACCCCATACTGACAGAAAAACACACAGAATTGTTGACATTATTTAATAAAAAAGAAAAACTGAAATCTCACATTTCCATCCCCACCGTGCAGTACAGTATGTATGTTTTTCACATTTTTAAATGCAAATCATTTTAATACTTGTTTTGTCTTCAGTTCTGTCATAGTTTCTAAAGCACTGGCCACTGCTATAGGATACACACGGAGGATTCCAATACACCAAGGTGAAAAAGACATGGTTCTTGTGCAGTGTGTTTAGGCTGTGTCTGTAAATTTGCACAGTTTTTATTTTATTTTATTTTCAGTCTGTAAATCTCACTTTTGTTTCTGTTCTGACCTTTAATGTAAAACCTTTCATTTCTCACTTTGCTGATCATTGTTCCAGTCCGTGTCTAAAACCTGAGGATGAGCTATACATCATGATCATAATACTGATTTATAAAAGCATACAGTAAAGAGATATGAAGAGGACAGGCAGAGAATGTATGACGTTTTCTTAATGAGAGAATACAAGTTTTGTAATAAAAAAAACAGAATTGACATTTGTATATTTTTCACATTATAAAAATGCTAATCATTTTACTAAATCCTTTTTTTCTTTTTTTTCTTGAGTTTTGTAATCGTTTCTAAAGCACTGGCTGCTGCTATAGGACACACAAGGATTTCAATACACAAGAGTAAAAACAGGCACTAAAATGGTTCTTTAATGTCAGTATGTTTAGGCTGTCTAAATCTGCACAGCTCTTATTTTTATTCTTTTCTGAATCCTACTTTTTTTCTTGTCTAACCTTCAATGTGTTTTCTCACTTTGCTGATCATTGTTCCAGTCAGTGTCTAAAACCTGAGGATGAGCTGATCATAATCATAATACTGATTTATAAAAACATGAAATTAAGAAGTATGAAGAGGAAAGGTACACAGCTCATCATTTTCTTCATGAGATTTGTAATTATGCATACTGAATATGTAAAGTATAGTGTTCACATTTTTAGAATCATTATCATTTAGATAAATAATTATTTACTTTTAGTTTTTTAGTTTTTTTTTTAAATAAAATGTTCAGGCTTGATAATATGACTCCATGATTAAAGGATTTTAATACACATAAGAACACAAACACATGCACTCAGCGGCCACATTATTAGGCATACCAGTCCAACTGCTCGTTAACGCAAATTCTAGTCAGCCAATCACATGGCAGCAACTCAGTGCATTTAGGATGATCTGTTGCAGTTCAAACAGCTTCAGAATAGGGAAGAAAAGGTGATTTAGGTGACTTTGAATGTGGCATGGTTGTTGGTGCCAGACGGGCTGTCAGAGTATTTCAGAAACTGCTGATCTACTGGGATTTTCACGCACAACCATTAGGGTGTACAGAGAATTGTCCAAAGAAGAGAAAATATCCAGTGGGCGGAAGTTCTGTAGGCACAAATGCCTTTTTGATGCCAGAGGTCAGAGGAGAATGGCCAGACTGGTTCCAGCTGATAGAAAGGCAACAGTCATTCAAATAACCACTCGTTACAACCGAGGTCTGCAGAAGAGCATCTCTGAACGCACAACGTTGAACCTTGAGGCGGATAGGCTACAGCAGCAGAAGACCACACCGGGTGCCGCTCCTGTCAGCTAAGAACAGGCTACAATTCACACAGGCTCACCAACACTGGACAATGGAAGATTGGGGAAAAACGTTGCTTGGTCTCATGAGTCTCCATTTCTGCAGCAACATTCAGAGGGTAGGATCAGAATTTGGTACTAACAACATGAAAGCATGGACCAATCCTGACTTGTATTAATGGTTCAGGCTGGTGGTGATGTAAAGGTGTGGGGGATATTTTCTTGGCACACTTTGGGCCCATTAGTACCAATTGAGCATTGTGTCAGTGCCACAGCCTACAGTACCTGAGTATTGTTGCTGACCATGTCTATCCCTTTATAACCACAGTGTACCCATCTTCTGATAGCTACTTCCAGCAGGATAACGCGCCATGTCATGAAGCGCAAATCATGCCAGACTGGTTTCTTGAACATAACAATGAGTTCACTCTACTCAAAAGGCCTCCACAGTCACCAGATCTCAATCCAATAGAGCACCTTTGGGATGTGGTGGAACGGGTGATTCACATCATGGATGTGCAGCCGACAAATCTGCAGCAACTGCGTGATGCTATCATGTCAATATGGACCAAAATCTCTGAGGATTATTCCCAGTACCTTGTTGAATCTATGCCATCTTAATCCAAAAGGATTAAGGCAGTTCTGAAGGTGTACCTAATAAAGTGGCCGGTGAGTGTATAATTTCCACTCTATGAAAAACAAATAAACAAACAAAAAAACGTTCTTTAAACATCTGTCAGTAAATTTGCACATTCCTCTTTCCCTCTCCTGTTTAATGTCTAATTCCCCACTGATCTTAAACCTTTACTTTCTCACTGTGGATTATTGTGTTACAGTCAGTGTCTAAAACTGACTCACACGTTCGATATAGATGCAATAATAATGCCTTTTTTCTCTCCAGAATTGCGTCTTTCATCATCACCTGCGCAGCTTCACATGCTTCCACTATAATAAAAGCTAATAGTGTTTCATATATGCACATGTGACGTGCCGAGATAAGGCTGAAATCAGGCACAAGTGATCAGCACAACATCAGATATTTGCGCTGTTTGTTATGGAGCGCTGAAGATGAAGTCCGCTATCACTGCGGCTCACACATTAAATTACCTTCTAATTAAAAAGAGACTGTTAAACTGTCCTTTACCAACAGCAATTTAGGTAACTGCATTTGACCAGCTATAAATTGTTAGTGCATTAAAATCCCAGAAATATTAGTGATATGGATTGGCTGATGGAAATGAATGCCGCTGATGAGGAGTTTGGTTTTTATGGGGGATGCGGGGGGTCATGTTCTCCACTAAACAGCAGACAGAGATCAGGACTAAGCAGTTTTAATCTTGTGAAACAAGCAATTACAAATAGTTGCATTGATTTGTTAAAAAGCTTTAGGTGACATAAATTGTTTCCCGCTTAGCTTATTGCTCCGATTCATAAATGTCATTGGGCATATTATTAATTAAAGATGCTGGAAGACAAGATTTAAAGGAAACAATATAAAATTATGGTTGGAGTTTTTTTGCTGGTAATATTTCACGCGTTATTTGGAGCCTGGTCATTTTATTGCTGTTGTCACTGTGCTATTACCAGCTTCTCTCCTCATACTGGCATACGCTTGTACAGTTTCTGTTTCAAAGCCCCTAGAAAATGACCATCCACTTACACGCTCTTTGTCTTTGAGCCATTTTGTCACTTTAAACTCAATCCATGTAATAGACGGCAAAATGTTGTTTTAAATATGCATGAAAATGATGTAGAAACAGCTTCGGTCACACTTTATAATAAGATTTCATTAGTTAATGTATGTTTTACTAACACGATGAACTATCATGAACAATACTTTGTGTTTATTAATCATAGTTCAACATTCACTGATGATTATTCACATCCACATTCATGTTTGTTGGCATTATAGTTAATGCTCTGTGAGTTGAACTAACAAGGATTAACAGTATTTTCATTAACTACCTTGATCAAATACTGGAATAAACGTACTGTATTGTTCATCATTTGTTCATGTTAGTGACTGGATTAAATAAAACAGTACTGGAAAGTGTTACCAAAATTTCAAAAATTGCTAGTAAATTTGATAAACTATAAACATCCAAAGTAATAGCAGCACTTTTAATTACGTTTCATTTGATATTACTGTTTCAAATAGTTTCATAAATTTGACATGAAAGCATTTTCTTGTCTATTAATGGTTTCAGTTTATTGGAACCGTCAATAAATATTTATTGTCACAGTATACATCCAAATAAAGTACAATTATTTTTCTATGTTTTATATAAGTTATACTTCCGTTTCTGTAAAATTGAGTGTTAAAATTTATATAAATGAAAATTCACATTTGTTGGTATTTTTTTTCTGAATTTACATGTAGGCTTCATATACTGTACTTAGCCTTCATTTACATAGGCTTCATTTACTTACAGGCTTCATTTACCTATACTAACAGACTTCAGGTTGAATATAAAAATAAAGGCTCTTTATTGACAGCTTTTTGCAGGATTTATTAATTATTTTTTTAATGATCCTTTAATACTTTAACCACCAAACAAACGAAGGAATCAGATGAAAACAGTAAAGCTTCAACATTCATGCTTGTTAGTAAAAGTACATCAGAGCATTCTGAACAGGACAAATCAAAACAATTTACAACAGTTTGTCATTATCATCAGTCTTTATATGTTTATTCCGTTATTTGTAAGCTACAGTGAGTCTGTTTGTTCCTTTCGTTTTTTTCTTTCGTTCTTTCGTTCTTTCTTTCATTTTTCTGTCTTTTTCTCTTTATTTATCTCATACTTTGTTTTTTCTTTCTTTCTTCCTGTCCTTTTTTGTTATTTCTTTTCTTTATTTCTGTCTTTTCCCTATTTTTTTTCTTTATTTATGTCTTTTTTCTTTTTCTTTATGTCTTTTTTATTATTTTTTCTTTGTCTTTTTTCTTTTTCTTTATTTCCGTACTTTCTGTCTTTTTTCTTTTTTCTCTCTCTTTCTTTCTGTCTTTTTCTTTTTTTTTTCTTTCTTTCTGTCTTTCATTTTTTTTTCTTTCATCCTTTTTTCTATTTCTTGTTTTCTTTTTCTCTTAGAGACATGCGCTATAGGTAAATTAAATTGTCTGTAGTGTATGAGTGTGTATGTGTGTGAATGAGTGTGCATTAATGTTTCCCAATATTGGGTTTTGGCTAGAAGTGCATCTGCTGCATAAAACATATGCTGGAATAGTTGACGGTTCATTCCACTGTGGCGACCCCTGAAAAGAATGGACTAAGCCAGAGGAAAATGAATTTCTTTCTTTCTTTCTTTCTTTCTTTCTTTCTTTCTTTCTTTCTTT
>CAIGQQ010033975.1:2209759-2235996 GCA_903798035.1 Danio albolineatus | reverse complement strand
TTTCTTTCTTTCTTTCTTTCTTTCTTTCTTTCTTTCTTTCTTTCTTTCTTTTTTTCTGCTTGATCCTAAATAGGAAGATAAGAAAATATTTATAAAAAAAAAAGAAAGGAAATAAAATCAAGGACTCAGTTTTGTGTTTTGGAATGAGATGTAAGAAATCAGTTGGTCAGAACTAAATAAGTAGATTATTTTAACAGTATCATTATTATAGGAAAACAATAGATAAACAGTAAAAGAAAGTGTTGAAATGAAATAAGCTCTAATTCTATATGATATGTGTACAATTATTATCTGTAATACCTCTATATTATATTATTCTTTCATACCATACATTCTCTTTTTTTATTTTTGTAAAAGACTCGAGAAAACATAAAGTAGTTGTGGCATTCAGCATCTGCACGTCTTTTGCAAAGCACCAATACCTTTAATCCAAAAAGAGAGAGAAATATGTCTGTGAATAAAAAGAGCCCCGTCTGTATCATGTCATTCACACCAGTCTACTTGTGTTACCAAGTGAGAGTCTCCAGCCCTTATTACCGAGTCCACAGTCTGCGTAGGCTTTGGAAATGAAATGGAAAGATTAGTGCATTATCTTATTTACATATATTGAATTGCAGTAACAAGACTCCGTTCCTGCCCCTCGTTTCATTCTAATTAAAGTGTGGCGATGCAACAGCAATCCACACAAGAGCTTCAGCTTTAATAGTCAGTGCTGGCAAATTCCCAATCCTACGACGTGGCAATTAGCAGGGCCGGCACTGTTTGCTATTCACCGATTGATGTTTAAAAGAAGAGAGAGAGAAAAGTTTATTAAGATGAGCTGCTTCGGGCACTGGTGGGCAATAGACCTGCTGCAATTAGATTCCAATTATTTGTCGCTTTCTGATATTGTAAACCGCCACTTACCGCATCAGTTAAATTGACACGCTGTGCTGCTTGGTTTAGCCTGTAATTAAAACATTTTGTGTTAATTAGATGATGACCACTTCATTCCAGGGCCTCTTGTGTGTGTGTGTTTTTTTGATTCGCTGTTTGGATCATGGCTTGTCAGATGCTGCTTAATCAGCCGATGTTTTGTTTCAATTACTGCCAGCTGTTGTACAGGCCTCACCGGGCGGAAAATCAACACACACACGTATGGAAAGAGTAATTATGTAGAGAAATAAGATGAATAATAAGCTCAAAAATAATAAATAATATTTGAATATTTTATGGCAAGACAGGTGAATAGGGTTAAACAATACTGTAAGTTATCACCATAATCACCAGCTGATTGCTTTAAGAATGCAGACTGTTTTGTGTTGAAGTTTTACAAAACTATATTGTAAATAACAATGTATGTAGTACTGTATTTTATTTTTTTTACTTTTAAAAAATGTTATTTCTGTTTTTTTTATTATTGGGGTGGGAAAATACATTCTGGAATATTCATTCATTCATTTTCTTTTCAGCATAGTCCCTTTATTAATCTGAGGTCGCCCCAGCGGAATGAACCGCAAACTTATCCAGCATGTGTTTTATGCAGCACAGCTGCAAACCATCACTGTGAAACATCCACACACACTTATTCACAAACATACACTACGGACAATTTAGTCTGCCCAGTTCACCTGTACCACATGTCTTTGGACTATGGGGAAGCCGGAACACCCAGAGGAAACCCCATCAACACAGGGAGAACATCCAAACTCCCATTCATGATTATTATATAAGCTAATATTCTGCACAGTTTGCTGGGTTTTGTAATATAATTAAAATCAATATAACCAAAGGTGGTGACACGGTGGAGTTTGCATGTTCTCCCTGTGTTCGCGGGTGGGTGCACCTCTGGGTGCTCCGGTTTCCCCAAGTCCAAAGACATGCGGTTTAAGTGGATTGAATAAACTAAATTGGCCAAAGTGAATGTGTGTGAATAAGTGTGTATGGATGTTTTCCAGTACTGGGTTGCATCTGGAAGGGCATCCGCTGTGTAAAACATATGCTGGATAAATTGGCGGTTCATTCAGCTGTGGAGACCCCTGATGAATAAAGTCACTAAGCAAAAATAATGAATAAATGAAAAACAAATTTGTAAAAAAAACGTTTGGTTTAGTTTTGTTTTTTGGATGAAGTCAGTAAAATGTCTATTTATTGAATATATATTTGGACATAGGGTTAAAGGGTTTTACAGAGGACATTTTGGGAATCTATTTAATATTCAGAAAAAAAAAACTTTTTTTGTAGAAGAAAATATTTTATACAGTATATTTCTATATGTAAAACCTTAAATTAAGTATAAACATATCCCTATAACTATATACACAGTGCTCAGAATATATGAGTACACCCCTCACAAATCTCTCTTTTAAAGGAATATTTCCTACAGCATGCTTTACAATATTATATTTGTGCATATACATTAGATCATATCTGGAGATACTCTAACAAAATAATTACAACAACAGTCCAAAAATTTGAAGCCCAAATTTATATATTAGGAATAAATATGAAATAAAAATCTAAAAAAGAGGCAAAAAAAAGATCAAAAAAGTTATTGAGAGGTTGTAGCTTTTCATTTCTTTTTCAATATTTTGCATGAATCTAAATGTATTATCTTCATATTTCTCAAGATGTTTATTGACTAAAATATTTTTTTAATAAATATATCTGTTTAATAAATCTGTTTTGTTCAAATGCACCAGAATATCTTAACTATATGCAATGAAAAATGAATTAAAACATTAATTTTCGAAATGGGGTGTCCTCCTTTATGCTGAGCACTCTATATGAGATTTATGACTTAGTGCAGGAAGAAAAATGGCAGTAAAAATATTGTAACGAGTCTACAGAAACAAACTGATAGTGTGCAAAGGAAAGAAAAAAAGAAACACTTAAAAGTCTATTTTTGGTGTTTTCTTTACATTAGACTGAAAAAAGCCCAAATCACAAGTTTTGATCAAATCCAAAAAAAGCAGTCTGTCTGCAGTGTCTAAGCTGAAGATATCCACACATTTAAGGTGTATTATATAAATTACCTTATGAATGATATTATATTGCGTTTTTGCTAACACACAAACATCCAATTTACACATCTCACAAAATAATCATTCAATCAGAATGATGATGATCGTATAATCAAACATTTCTGTCTCGTGCTAAAAGGAAGCATTGTTTGGGTTAATTTCCACATATTTTCCATATTCAAGCAGGATACCTGAATAATTTAGATGATGCAAAACAACATGAATAATTACGAGTCTCGCCTCTTTATGCCGCCACGCATTAATGGATGTGACCAAGTTTACTTTTCATTTACATATGATGAGCGCAAAAAGCACATTTGCAAATGCATTAATCTGAGGTCAATACATATTTAACCACTAAAGAAGGTCTGGATGACTGTGTAGATTTTCACATACATAAATAGAATGTTTTAATATTTACTTATATTTGAAGTGGAAATGAAAAGTTAATAGTACATTTTATGATATAATGTTTCAGTTGTTTTTTTTTTTTTACAGAGTGCAAAAAATAATAATAATTATAGAAAGTTAGTCTAATGTTAAAACAGAACTGGAAATGATAGTAAATGCTATGAAAATGAATACAAATGATCTGACTATTCAAGGTAGGGTTGCAAAAATGCCAACACAGGCTCATTGTGAAAACGTACCCCCATATAATTACTGATGAGCATGAATTACGTAGCTAGAGCTACGTATAGCTGCATTTCATCTTTAAAACGAAGGCCGACAGCTTTTGATTTCTTTTGCACTACCAGCTGACCACTTATCTCCGTGTAGACAGCTTTTCCACTGTTACCAGTATGCCCAGTAGTTCGCCACATACGTTGGCAAATTTGAGACACAGAGCTGAGTTGACCGCAATGACAGGATTTGAGTTCAGCGAACAATTGTTCAAGAAATCAGGAAAGACATGAACAAAAGAAAAAAAAATGTAATAAAGAAGTAAATAACACGATGAGAATGTGGTAAGATCTGAAAAAGTGGTAAACATCAGGCTTGAGGGCTTTTTCTATTTCTGGATTGCTTTTGAAAACACTGTCGGTTGGGTTTAAGGAAGGGGTGATTGGGTCAATCGGTGCGTTTGAAAACACTATCGGTTGGGAAGCGGTTGGTCAATGAGTCAGAAGACAGCAGCCTCTGGTGTATTTATGTGAGAACAGCAGGTGCGAACGGCACTCACGGGAGAAAATCTGAGCGTACACAGTGGCCTCTCATGAATTCGCGAAATTAAAAACACACCTCCTGCGATGTATTTCGCGATCTCCAGAAATGTACTGTATATAGGAGTATGTAATAATAATGTGCATGGGTTGCAACATGCCCCAGCACTGTAAAAGTCTGTGTAAAATCTGAAACTATTATGTTTAATTTGTTAGTCCACATTGTAAATTTTTTAGGTGAACAATTAAGTCACATAAATTAATCCACCGAAATATATACAGTAAATGTTTTTGTTTTGGTAACATTCAATCAAAAATGTAACCATGTGCCTCTGCTCTGGATCTGCAGTCCTTCTCTGTTAATGTCAGTTTGACAGCTTGACCGAAACATACTTAGCCACACCCCTCAAACCGTTAGTTTGCTGTGAGGGAAAGAGGAGGAGCAAAAATACATGTAAACCCCGCCCCTACTCAATATTCCATTTTAGTTCAAAATACATCATCAAACTGAAATAAGTGAATGTACTGATGTAACTGAAGGACATGTTAAAATAAATAGTGTCAATACATTTGTTTTTCCCAAGCATAACTTACATTATTTCATATTATTATTGCTTCTTTTTCTCCTTCTTCTTTAACACCAGTAGCATTACAAGGTAAAGTGATTCTATTATATATTTTTATTTATTATTATTAAGGTATTTAACTGTTTATTTTCTTGTTGAACAACACTTAACTAGAAGAAAATCGGTGCTCAATTTTAAGTCATTCATCCAATCACAGTGATGGAGTGGCGAGGCTAGCAGAATGAACTGTCACTACATTTTATTACACTTTAAACATCAGCTACTGCAAAGGAAAATGAAGGTAAATTAATATTGTAATTGCCAACAATTTAGTCAGAGACTGGCGCTTTCAGTTGCCCATTTATTTAAAAGAAGTTTTGAAGCACTGAGCCTAACAACCAATCAGACTGTTACGGTTGAGCCTTCAAACGCAGTAGCTAATCAGAGGCATTTAGAGATTGTCTGAGTGCATTTTTACTTCACTATGAGTTTGATGTGAGAAAGATTATATATGCATAGCTTTAAAAAATTATATTTTCAAACAATGATATAGCATAAATGTTTTTAAACATTATCAACATTCGCTATTGCAAACTCAGAAGCTGGTTTAAGGAGTTAATAATAATTTAGCGTATCATTTTGAAACGGTTTATTGTAATTGCAGTTACAGTTTAAAGTATGCTGCTTAGTTCAAGTAAAAGGACAACACAAAAATCTAATAAAAATAATATACTATAAATATACTATAAATTACACTACGGTAAGTGATTGGAAATACAAGAAAGCACAGAAACAATGTATAAATAAATGTTCTGTGAAAATCAATAGCAGGGGGTCCTGATTTCGACAGTTAACAGAAAAGTTTGTTCCTGACCCTGGTTTGAGCACACAAACTCCACAAGCCGAACATGACATCCTAAAAGCAGCGGGCCTTCATTCCCCAGCTGTCTCATTAATATTTGGCACATTAATGTTTGAGATTAGAGCCTTTACTTTCCTCCCGTACACACTTTTACAGATGCGTATTAAAGCAGCTTCTGATGGGACTCTCAGCCTGTGCAAGGCTCCGCATCTCTCATTTCAGCCCAGATTTAATGCTCGTCTTGGAGGGAGGGGATGGAAAATAACTGTCATTAAAATATGTCATGGCAGCTGTTTACCTGCAGTGAACCTTGATTGAAGCAGGTCTGACTTTACACTGATGCCCCTCTAATCTGTATGACTGGCATGTTAATTTCCCCGACGCTGCCATTCAAAAACACAAACATGAAATGTTGGTTTTAGGTCTGGGAGCCCAGCTAGAGTGAATTTCAAGTACTTATTCAAATATTTCATTAAAATGTAAATTTTACATTGGTCCAACGCCTAGCTGTGCACAAGGCATGACTTAAGAAGTTATGAAGTTATAACACCAATCGTTTTTTTCCCCCCTGCCTTTCCGACGCCAATTAACTTGGACTATAAATGTCCTTACCTTGTTTTATCTCTCCTAACCGCGTGCCAAGACATGCATCAAATGCAACAGGAGCGAGACGGCTCGGCATTGACCAGCATTGGGGAGGGAAAAAAGACAGAAGCCAATTAAACATCAAGCTTCCTGCAGACTGGTAGCTAATCAATTCTCTTATCGCCACAAAGTGCAAATGCACTGATGAGAATTGAAGCTATGTGAGGATAAAGGGAGAAGGAATTGTAAATGAGACAGTGTCCCTAAATGTAAATGTATGATCTAGAGGGGTTTTGTGTAGAGCTTTAGTCTGGCTTCAATGCATGCATAGTGTACGCAGTGCGACTCAAGTCAACTTCCATATATTAGTCAAACATTGCGATCGCAAATTGCCGTTCAGACGCAAAACGGGAGATACAACAGTGTATTGACAGGAATGATGTGTAGGGATGAGCATTAATATTCCTATATCCGAGGTGTGTGGGCATAACTGGAAATGGCAAACTGATTTAATCTGTCACTTCCTGACTCGCGAGCTCTCGTTTCTGTGTGTGTGTGTGTGTGTTTTCCTGCCAGGAACAAACGCTCAAAGTCGGGGTTCGCAAATTCTGGCACGTCACGTTCTGTCTCCCTTCCACTTTATTCCGATGGCGCAGACAACACTCGCCTCCTGTTTCTTTATCTACTTCCCTCTCTTTTTTCTTTCGTTTTTAACATTCAGGGGGAAGATAAAATGGTTGCAGGTGGTGATGAAAATAAAAGCCATCCATCATTATTTATTAGGCATGAAAAAGATACACAATAATGTAATTTAATCTCTCAGCAGACAATTATTTCCACATATTGATAATGCAAAGCGAAAAGTGCCATGAATCCTAATATGATGTTTGCTTTTATTGGTGTATAATACAAGCCGAACAAATAATGTAATTGTATCAGGACGAGAATGTAATTATTTGCACATGCTAACATTATAATAGCAATCTGCCTCAGACAATGGTATCATATTATTTTGCTGTGCTTAACTAGTTACAATTTGCATTTACTTATTATGTCTCAGTGGCAATAAAGCCGCCCCCTCTTGTGCTTCAAGTAGACCGCTGTTATTATCTGAACCCCCGTCTCCAACTTTTGATTGTTTGCAACTTGCTGAGATTTGAGATCATGAAAGTTGAAGTTTACACCCAGGAGGAGCGCCGTCTTTATTGAAGAGTTTGATGATATCATCTTGAATTAGACTAATTCTTTTTAGGTAGCTGTGTCAAGTATAGCAGAGTTGATCAAAAACTCTCTCTTTGGTCGTTTCATCAGAATACAGAGGGAGTCATCTTGGTTACGATTTTAACTCAGGCTATTATAAATTGTAATAATATTGTAATTACTACCAAATGGGTCATTAAAGTTTGTGAGAATTAGTAACTAATATATTACTATACAAAATCTGTTTGAAATACCAAAACATGAAAAAGACACTATTCTTTCCATGCAGAGCTTATTGCCTATGTAAAGGGCACTTTTCATTCATTCATTCATTCATTCACTTTCTTTTCGGCTTAGTCCCTTTATTCATCAGGGGTCGCCACAGCGAAATAAACCGCCAACTTATCCAGCATATGTTTTATGCAGCGGATGCCCTTCTAGCTGCAACACATCTCTGGGAAACAGGGCACTTTTCATAAACTTGATAAATTGTATGTCATGTATTGTATGCTCTCCATCTCTATCTTTCCATTGCTGCAAACTGAACTGAAGCAGCTGAAGTGACAAATAGATTATTTTTTTTCATAATTTAATAAAGCACAAATTTATGTGGATGAATTAATTACGTTGCAGAATTGCAACTGACAAATTACACACCGATTGCTGTGTTAATTTTTTTTTATTAAATATAATATGAAGACATTTCCCAGTACTGGGTTGCAGCTGAAAGGGCATCTGCTGCGTAAAACATAATCCGGAATAGTTGGGGTTTCATTCTGCTGAGCCAGAGGATAATGAATGAATGAATGTAAAGACAAATGTAAAATTCTATCAAAGATGCAATGATACTTCTTTTAATCTGAAAATAAATCACCAGTTTGTCTGAGCCATCAGAGCCATTCAACTGATTCACTCAGATGGCTGATTCATTCAGGAATTGATCAAAATTGCAACTGCATACGTGATATACTGAGCTTCGTGTTTTAAATAAAACTTATTTATAAACTAATTTCGAGAGGATCACGTGCTGATGATTGCTTGCAGCCAGTCCCGCATTATTCAATTTATGATTCACCAATCAGACGATTCCTAAGCCACTCTAAATACCCTAAGATCCATATCACAGTTATCTTCATTTTGAAGAATCCCCCATTCACACCTACTCTTTCTCCTTTCCTAGATGGAAAGTTTACATGTTCTCCCCGTGCTCACGTGCACCCCGGGTTCCCTGGTTTCCTCCCACCGTCCAAAATCATGCAACTTAAGTTAATTGACTAATTCAAATCGGCAACATAGACATGCTCCCAGTAAGTAGTTATCTCTTAAGAGCAATCACTATCTGTTCATTAGCTCAGCAGGGGAGTTCTCAAGACCTACCTGAGCTCAAACTCCCCACTTGGCTCGTGGATCTTACAAGCCTAATGATGATAATCAATCATCAGCTAAGTGTGAACTCTTGAAATAATTTGTATAAAATCGTACAGAAATGCAATAATATTTTTTTACCATGAAAACAAAACCATCA
The DNA here is from genome assembly GCA_903798035.1 of Danio albolineatus. Classification (NCBI taxonomy): domain Eukaryota; kingdom Metazoa; phylum Chordata; class Actinopteri; order Cypriniformes; family Danionidae; genus Danio; species Danio albolineatus. Next base: position 2,227,093 of record CAIGQQ010033975.1, on the reverse strand, counting down.
GTCTGTCACTAAGTAATTTAATTAAATCATTCATTCAACTTATTTGCTCAGATGGCTGATTCATTCAAGAATGAAGCAAATGTCTTTGTTATTGGTTCACTGAATCATTGACTCATTGGATTCATCCAAAAACCCTCAATCTATGATTCACTAGTGTTGTTATAAGAACTCTTTTAACTCTTTTCTCGAACATCTCTCATACAAATAAAGTGTTCATATAAATCCTCATGTCCTAAACAAACATTAATCTGTACTATATAAAATGAAGACCGCCAAAGTAACTAGTTGGACTTACAATGTTACGCCACAGTTTTCAGATGTAATATCAATGCTCTGCATATACAAATCGATTAAAACATTTTATTTGATGCTAACACCAAAAGGGGTCTTTCTTTTGCACTATATATGAATATAGTCTTCGAGAAAATCTCAGATAGTCTCAGAATTTTGGTCAAACATGACCATTGTTTCCCATCCAAGAAAGCCTCACAAATGCGGACCAAGTCAAAGGCCACCTCATAATTATTCATCGTGACCTAACACGCAATGAGAAACCAGACTCTTCCCGAACAGCGGCCTTTAAACAGATTTTCTGGATTATTTGTAATGATTAACCATTAAACATACATTAAAAAAGCATCTTGATGCACGGACTGTCAGGGCACATCAGGCATGCGTCCTTCTCGCCTGTGTCTTTAATAAAATGGTGTTCATGCCATATTGAACTAATGACCAGGAGAGTCAATGTAAAATTAGATCAAGCATCCACACTTGTGTCTCCCTGACATTATGAAAATGTTTTATTGATGACTCATTACAGGCCGTCCGGCATGAGGTGAGGTTTTTTTTTCCCGTCCCCTCTCCTCGATCCATCCTAATAGAAGATGCAAAGCCTAATAATGATAATGCCTCCTGAATAATTAATCCCCCCAAAACCCAATCCATCTCGACGCAGGACATGTACATATTTTAGCTCCTCATTTGCATATTTAGAACAAACAGCAGCACAAACCCATTAAAGGGCCAGCGCTCACCTCTTGTGTTCGATGCATAGTAATGAAGGGCTTTTGAGTGATTGGCTTTTAAGAATTAAGAGGAAAGAAAACTCTTCTTGTTTCGCCGTCTGCTCCCATACTGCGTGCCGCATGCATCCTCCACCGGAGGCAAGAGCAGTCTTCTGAAGTCATTAGCGATTTGTAAATGATATTTGCTCCCTTGTGACATATCATTTGAAATGCTATTCCTAATAATAACCGATATTAAAAACAAGCGTCGCAAATACGAGCATCTTGAGGGGGGACGAGCACTTCTTAATGTCAATACGAATAGCATTTCGGGGGCCGCAATATTAAAGATTCCCCTAAGGTTTCTTCTAAACATTTTTTTTTTCTGCCACAAAGGCGAAGGGAGATGGTGCTTCCAAATTGGCCGAGGATAAACTTGACTTGGAAGGGAAATGGCAGAGCGGATTCATTCTGATATTTGGTGGTGCGCTTTCATCCATCACGCTAAAATAATGGCATTGTGGCTGATTCCGGTTGCTGTAGCGCGACAAATCAGAGGTGTGGTGATAAAGCAGCCAGCGCTCCCTTTGGCATTGTGCGCGCCATTGTCACCGCCTCAAAACCACTCATTTGAACTGTCACCTCCTTTCTTAATGACTCCTTACAAATCCCACAGCTTCCTGCGGTGCGTTTCCTGACGGAAGAGAAAGTGAGAGAGATTCTGGCGAGAAACCCGACGTTAGCTCAACCGGAAGCCACGCCGACGATCGGGGAGGAAAAACCCAGGCCACAACGCCAGGTGAGACTGCCAATCGGCACCAGACGAAGCCCGCAGACCTTCTCTGGATACGCCACTGGTCTTTGAAATTAAAGTCGGCTTTGGTAATCCACAGAAATGGCCCCCTCAGACTGCTCTTGCTTGCAGTTTGGTTTCACCCGGCTGGCGATAAAGCATGACAGAGCGCTATCTGCTAGCCTGATAGTTTCTGCCAGCTTATCGTACAACAGGCAGCTAACCTTCCTTCCCCTGTGTCTGGCCCCTGAACACAATTGAGGAGTCAATTTACAAGAGCAGTCATGTTTGGGTGTAAATAAGACAGCGGATTCACCCTTGGAAAGGAAGAAAAATGTAAGTGCACGGAGCATAAAAGTTGTGATTTAACCCCGTCTCTAGCCTAAAGTGCGAGAGCGGGAATGCATGTAAATCCAGGCCGAGGAAGGGGTTGCAGATTGACACGGATCTAGCCGAGCGGGTTTCGTCTGTACCAGGGTGGGATTAACAAGCTTAAAGAGGGCTTAAACACCATCCTCCAAGTTTACCTGCGTAACTTCATCAAAGGGCGCGTGCATTGGTGCCTTTAAAGCCTTTTTATGTTTGTTCACAGTTGTCAGTCTGGGGAATGAACTCATTTGCGGGGTTAACGCTGGTAATCGCTTCAAAAACAAACCTCAAAGTTCCAAGCGTAAGTATTATTGATGTGAAATGGACTAATATGCAGGATTTGGCCTAAGAAGATCACACGTATCAAAGTTCAGATTTCTGACTGTCAAATGTTGTAAGGCATCAGTTTTGGAGGTTGAAGTTTTGGAAAATTAATGCATAGTTAGTTGATCAGTTTGTAGCAATATTCTAATATACTTTTTTAATGTATTTTATTGTTATGGCCAATCATAACCATGGTTAATATTGATATAGAAAAAAATAATAAAATCATAGGATGAAAGAGAATTTGGCTATCACAACTATATAACTGAAGAGTGTGGAAAATCCTAGATTTTTTAATCTTCAAAAAAATAATACAAATAATTATAATGTTTAATAATATAATTTTTCAATTTATTTTAAATGAAGTAAATTTTTTAAATACACATTCATAATATAGACGATATCAGCATATAAAACTATAATATAAAATATTAACATAAAATCAAAACGCCTATGGAGTGATTATATACTATATTACTCCTAAAATTCATTCATTCATTTTCTTTTCGGCTTAGTCCCTTTATTAATCGCGGGGTCGCCACAGGGGAATGAACCGCCAACTTATCCAGCATTTGTTTTACGCAGCGGATGCCCTTCCAGAAACACATCCATACATTGTCATTCACACACATACACTACGGACATTTTAGCTTACCCAATTCACCTGTACCGCATGTCTTTGGACTGTGGGGGAAACTGGAGCACCCGGAGGAAACCCACGCAACCACGGGGAGAACATGCAAACTCCACACAGAAATGCCAACTGGCCCAGCCGGGGATCGAACCAGCGACCTTCTTGCTGTGAGGTGAACGTGCTAACCACTAGGCCACCGTGGCGCCCTACTCCTAAAATAAATACAAAAAATAAAATAAAATAAAATATAGGATAGGATTTTGTAAGATTGTAATCTAAATCTTAAATACTGACCAGAAAAAGTTCAGATAAGGTTAAATAAAATAGTTAAATAAAACAGTAACTCTTGTAATAATCAAAATGGGTGATAAGGCAGCTCAGTGGTTAGCATTGCAAGAATGTTGCTGGTTTGAGTCCCTGCTGGTTCAGTTGGCATTTCTGTGTAAAGTTTGCATGTTCTCCCCCGTGAGTTTCCTCTGGATGCTTCGGTTTAGACATGCTTCCAAAGACGCATGCTTCCATAGACATGCGCTAAAGGTGAATTGGATGAACTAAATTGGCTGTAGTGTATGTGTGTGAATGAGGATGTTTCCCAGTACTGGGTTGCAGCTAGACAAGCCTCCACTGCGTAAAGCATATGCTAAATAAGTTGGCGGTTCATTCCTCTGTGGTGACCCCTGATGAATAAAGGGACTAAGCCAAAGGAAAATGAATAATCAAAATAAGTTATGATTATAATAATGATATAAAATAATAATGAATTAAAATAATATTTTAATATAAATATGGAGGGTTTAAAGTACAAATTAAATCATTAATATTAGCTACCTTTTAACAGGGACTTATTCCTGCCAAATACTTTGTTTCTGTGTGTTCTAAAAGTGCGTGTGTGTTCGTTTTGGCCAGGATGTGGCTCTGGGCACAGGGGCTTTGAGCAGTCGCTCCGAGGCTCTGCAACAAACACTACATTTCAGACCCTACAGGCACCAAAAAAAAGAAGAAGAAAAAAAAAAAGAAAGACAACCACTGCTATAGCTGAGGTAAAGTAAGGGGGAAAATTGCAAAGCCAAGCATTTTTAGTCTGTGTTTTGACTGTAAACAAAAATCCACCCAAACTGGTGCCAACTCAAACAAAATGATTTGGAGTTTGTTTTCTGCTCCGAGCTTTTAAGAGATTTCTGGGCGCTATTTCAACGTGGGCTCGCCTTGCATTTTAGTATCTCTCAGGAACCGAGTGGCGTTTTAAAAAGCAGCGTATTTTGTTTTGTTTGGGTTTTGTATTTTCCTCCTAAACAATGATAACATTTTTCTGAACCGGAGTCGCTTGCCAATGAAATTAATGGGAGGCTTGTCAAGTGCATACAGGAAGTGAGCTTTTTAAATAAACACATTGTTTCAAAACTAATCCACACCCTTATTGTTTACTGTTGGAGAGCAGAGTCTGGGTGTGTTGTACAGACAGCTTGACACTGGCCTTCCCCAATTAATCCTTCCTGACAAGGCCATTCTGATTTAGACGGAGAGAGAAGAGGAAAAGAGAACAGGGTGGAGAGTCAATAGGCAAGTTTTCTCCTCAGATAGAGAGCAGACAGAGCCCAGATCAATGAGACACCTTAATGATTCTGTCATCTGCAGGATGACACTCTCTCACAGTTATTTCCATGACTGCTGGACAAATGACTGAACACACACACTGAAATGAAAAGGCATTCAGTCTAACAGTAGTTTATATTATAAACCTTCTGATCAGTCATATTTACAACAGAATAATGAATAATAATACTTCTACATTTATCAAATCACAAGGTAATGTCCTAATTTTTAATGGATCTGAGCTAACATGAACTTTAAGTGAGCAGTTATATGTCTTTATCAATCCTTTGATGCATGTACATTTTGGAACAAACAAACAAACAAACAAACAAACAAACAAACAAACAAACAAACAAACAAATAAATAAATAAATAAATAAATAAATAAATAAATAAATAAATAAATAAATAAATAAACTGAAAACAAATAAGAAACTTTTGATCTAAAAATATTTTGTACTGAGCCCAAAGAAAACATTAACGAAAGCTCTTTTCTTTAGATATCAACCACACATTTGAAATGTAACGCTTTGATTTTTTTTTAACAGTAAACGTTTTGGAAAATATGAAAATAATATTTTTGTGCAATTTTTGTACTTATGCATTTTTTCTTTCACTTTTTAAAATTATTTTCTACTTCAGCAATAATCTGCCAAGTGTCCTTTTTATAAAATACATTGGTCATAGAATTTCTACAAAAATGTAATTTAATACTATTAAATACCCTTACTTATCTGAACATGTGAAAAGAAAAGGTAAATATAAAAAATATATATTTTAACACTTAAATTTCATAAATTGTTGACAATTTTTTGGTCAAATTGTGTTGCTGACACCTCTCTGTGCACAATTTAATTATATGTATTTTATTCAACTGCTTTCTTATTGTGTCATTTCAAATGAAATTATTACTCCAGTCATTACTGCTTTTATTACTATTACCATTATAATTATTAATAATAATAGCATTAATAATAATAATAATAATAATAATAATAATAATAATAATAATAATAATAATAATAATAATAATTAATATTAGAGTGATATCTGAAGGATCGTGTGACTCTGAAGACTGGAGTAATGAAGCTGAAAATTCATCTTTAAAATCACGGGAATAAATTATTCAATTAAATTATAAACGCCTTTTAAAGAGTTATTTTATAGTGCAACAACATTTCACAATTTTACAATTTATACTGTATTTTGATTAAATAAATGCAGCCTTGGTGAGCAGGAGAAGCTTATTTTAAAACAATAAAAAAATCCTACTGACCCCAAACTTTTGATATAAATGTGTGTACATTTATATTTTTATTTTTTATTTTTTGTTCATTAACAATAACCTATGGTCAAAAGGTCAACCGGGTGGTTATGGCACAAGTTAAACTGTTTAAAAACAAACAAATACAATAGGAATTGTTGTAAATTTACAGTAGTCGCCTGCAGGCAGATCATTTATTAATAGTTCATTTGATCAAGTTCTTAGCTGGCAATCTTTAACTTATTTTATCATGTTTAGTTTTGTTCTCCAAAGAAACTAACACACCCACACACAAAACACTACAGTGAAAAGAGCAAAAACATGAATGCTCAAGCCTCGTCTTTGCTCTGTGTCTGCTATCGGAAACTCTAGTGACTTTGTGAAAGCTGTTTCCATGCGCTGCAAAAAGTTGGCCACACTAAAACAAGCCCGAAAACCCATGAAACCTGACCTGCAACACATGAATCACAATGACCTCATCCTCTACTTCTCCTGCTTATTGCCTTTTAATGACTCCTGATTCATATTACCTTGGTATCACGGCCGACGTCTTTTCCTTCGGCCTGATTCGTTTATTTGTTATTCTGATGCGGGCCAGGCTACACTTAGCTAAAAGTCTTGTCTGGTCCCGCCATATGCGCATAAATAGATGGCAACAAGAAATGAACGAAAACAAATAAAAGGAAAATATACTCATCACACGTCACCACAAACTGCTCTCCGAGGCCTTCTGTTTTCCAGCCCCGGCTCCACACGTGGCCCGCCTGAATATTCAAGAGACATTTATAGGAAATAAATTAAGAGGCCAATTCAAACCACATGGCGGCGGGAGGGGGTGGGGGTGTTTGTGAACCGGCCTGCATCAAAGCTTGCTCCGCGGATCACACCATATTAGCTCTGTTTTTCCAGTCCGGTAGAATCAGGGAAGGGAACCACAGCCACGCTGCCGATAGGAAACATATGAGTGCGGACAGCAGACGGGGAGGCCAGAACACGGGGCTGAGGGCAAACCGCTGCTACAAACCATTACTGGAGGACATATGGTGGCACGGCTGAGACACTGGTTTGCTGCTGTGTGTGTGTGTTTGTAACATATGTGAGCTCTTTGTTGTATTTGTAGTGTAATTTAACGTGACTATGACACCAGTGATGATGCTTTAAAAGAAACTTTTTTCTTCTTGTCATTTATTTACACCTATGCAAAAAGCATCTCTTTTTTTTAAACTTTTATAAACAATGCATAAACTATCCTAATAAACAATATAAAAACTATTTATAAACAATGCATTTTTACTATGCTTTGTTATGTTTTTTGATGAAAACATGCACTAAATTAAACTGCTGTAAAGATGTATTTTATTTTCCTTTTTTCTTTTGCATAAATCTGTTAATCAACCTCAGTCCTGATCAAAACTACTAAACTGTTTAGGAAATTACAGGTTTTTAACTTTTTAATGGGCAAATTCATAAATGATGTCACTGATTTGGTTAAAAAAAAAACATAAAATTACGTATTTTACATATAAAAATTGTTGTGGATGGGATTTTTTTTCTTTTTATCTCAGTCTTGGACATACGAATGATTAATAACAACATTGGCTTTGATGCATTGATAGATTTTTATTTTTTCACCATAATTTACTGCTGGGGGCTGTTTTTGCCCAATTGACTTTCATTATAACCACATTTGATGGTGCATAAATACACAGACTTTGTTTTTATTTACTCCATGTAATGCAGTTCTGAGAGCTGAGATTCATATATTTATTTTCTAAGACACATCAAGGTAAGTGTGTAAAGGTCACACTCTCTCTCACACACACACACACACTTTAATTTGCTGTTATACTCTATATAAAATTCAGAAAGTAAGCTTTTATTGCACATGCCTATCTAAAGGGAAAATAGTGCCAAATGATGATCAACAGTAAAATATTTTCCTCTTCTCAACAGGGAAAACTAGCAACAATCAAAAATACATGATTATATGGTTTTATTATTTTGTAATAAACTGTAAATTAAAGAGAAAAAAAAGAAAATCAATCAAAAACAAGGCATCAAAGGCAATGAAATGTTGTTTCACATGTCCAAGACTGTGATAAAAGAGGAAAAAAATACAGTCCACAATAAGATTTTATATTGAAAATACATCATTTTGTGTGTTTATCACCAAATCAGTGACATCACTTATGAATTTGGTAATTAAAGAGTTAAAATCCTGTAATTTGCTAAACAATTCAATTGAGTAGTTTTGATCAGGACTAAGGTTGATGAACAGAGCTATGCAAAAACACTTGAAAAAAAAATGTGATGCAGCTTTACAGCAGTTTAATTTAGTGGATGTTTTCATCCCTAACACAACAAAAGGGTAGTAAATTTGCCAATTTTCTCAAAATATGTGTCAAAATAAGATTTGTCACCCAAAATCTAGCTGAAACACTGAAAAGTAATGGCCAAATGAAGACACAAAATCATCCCAGAGTGGATGAAAATGTCCCCAAAGTACATAAAGGTTAAATGTATTACAAGTTAGAGTTGCAAAATATAAAACATCCGTTTATAATAATATAAAAATACAAATATAACCTATGTTGAAACAATAAAAATAAAACATACAATTTGGGTTTTTTTTTTTGCAAATATTAGTTTAAAAGAAGCATACTTGTATAGTGCAGAGTTCAGAATAATATAAATCCAGATTTTTTTTTATCTTCTTTGTATTTTAAATTGAAAATGTTTATTAGTAAGTAATAGCAGTAGAGTAATATTTCAATAATAATCATATAATGTTATTACACTGCTATATTAAGTTAAATTTTATCTATACAGCTTAAATTGACATTTAAAACTTAAATAGGCTAATTAGGTTAACTAGGCAGGTTAGGGTAATTAGGCAAGTTATTGTATAATGATGGTTTGTTCTGTAGACTATCAAAAAAGAAAATGGCTTAAAGGGGCTAATAATTTTGACCTTAAATTATTTATCAAAAAAATTAAAACTGCTTTTATTTTAGCCGAAATAAAACAAATGAGACTTTCTCCAGAAGAAAAAATATTATCAGACATACTGTGAAAAGTTCCTTGCTCTTTTAAACATAATTTGGGAAATATTAAAAAAGAAAAAAAAAATCAAAGGGGGGCTAATAAATCTGACTTCAACTGTTTAAATAACTTAATATAAAACAATAATATCAATAAAAATATCAATACATAATAAATAATTTAATTAGAAGAATATATTGTCAGCAGTGTCTCTCTGATCTCTAATATCACACAACCGAGTTCTCTGGGGAGTTGCGTGTTGTTACAGAAGCATCCTCAAACTTCAAAGTCATCATTCATCAGACACATCAGATGCTTCTTTCACATTGTGCATGAGTGTGTGTTTGAGTTCCTCATTGTCCATCATTGTTCTTTCTGTCAGCAGCTGAGGTCACAGCGAGTGCACGAGGGCGGCTGCTGTACTCCAGTCTATTTAGTCCAATTTCTCTTTGTATAAACTAGAATCTCCTTGTTTGTGTGTTTGCCTATTGTTTACACCTTGACACTGGATATTTTCCAGACTCTGGTCAGATCAGATCTGCAACAGAGGCGTCGACAGACATGACTGACATGCCAATCCTGCAACCAATCAGTGCAAGTTTGCTACAGTCAGCATATCTGACTGCAATTCACCCGCAAACCCCGATGGCACGCATTGTTTACACTCAGCAGCCACGTCAATCACGAGAAACAGCAGTGACATGTTAATGAAAAGTGCATATGCGGGCTTATAGCATCCATATTTAACACAAAGACGAGGCAGAAAGCCAAGGGGAATTAACAGTGGCTGTGCTTCAGTCTAGAACCCAATAACTCAAAGCCTTCAAGAACACACAAACGCAACACTTTTGAAGTTCAAAGAATTCTTAGAAGAAGGTGCAAACCCTCAAAAAAAGGGGGGAACTGTTGCTAACCTGTTGATTTTGGACACCGACTAGGAATAAAACAAGTAATGCAAACAGACTCACTTGTCTTCATCCACGATAAATCAACAACAAAGCACAGCCTAATCCTGTGAGGGCTGTATTAAACACGGGGAGAAATGATGAACCCCCAGACTTTATCTCACAAGTTTAGCTGGCCGTGAAGTTGTCGAGCCCAGACTTCTGAGTAAGTCCTTCGTTAATGCTGTATATGTTAATTCATAAGCACAATGCAGCGCATCACAGCAGCGCTAGCATCAGGAAGCCTGCTGAGAGCCAGTGGGCTAGTTTACCTCAGGACCTAAAGAAAATCACTTCCAGGAATAGATGGAGGGAAAGAGGTTTTCATCAAAGCTGTTGGCCTAAGGCGATAATTAACTGCTGTTTAGTTTGAAATGTGGAAGAATCTGCAGAGAGGGTGACATTTATTTATTAGGGGTGCTTGCAAAGGCAAGCATTGCGATTACTATTGCTCATACTTCATGAACAAACCCCTAACCTTGGGTATTAAAGTTTGCGTGCAATGAATGACACCTCAAATCACGCGGTTTGTTGAGGAAAGAGGCGTTATTAGTTTTCAGACTTGCAATTTTGCATGGAAGACAATAAAATAAGTGTAAAAATCTCATATGGTTTCATTGAGGAAGGTGCAAATTCATATGCAAGACACTAGAACATTAGAAAGATGTGAGATGGTATATGTTTATAGTTATGTGTTAGAGTGAATTTTTGTTTTGTTCTGCAAACTACTGATGGCGTTTTTCAAATATAAATGTAGTCATTTAGAGCAGAAAATCATAGATGGTTATAAAAGATGCCATGTTTTTGGAGACCTTTATAATAATTTTTAGACAACAGGTTTAGAAGCAACTTCAGAAGCAAAAGGAATATTTGGTTAAATAAGCCTAACACTGCAATATTATAGTAATATTACTGCACTTACCGCTTTTTATAAAGTAAACTAATTTTGAAATCCTTCCAAATATTTAAGTTTGGGGAACATTTTGAAAGGAAAACATTCATTCATTCATTTTCTTTTCAGCTTAGTCCCTTTATTAATCTGGGGACGCCACAGCAGAATGAACCGCCAACTTATCCAGCTTTTGTTTCACGCAGCGGATGCCCTTCCAGCTGCAACCCATATCTGGGAAACATCCATACACACTCATACACTACGGACAATTTTAGCCAACCCAATTTACCTATACCACATGTCTTTGGACTGTGGGGGAAACCGGAGCACCCAGAGGAAACCCACGCAACCACGGGGAGAACATGCAAACTCCACGCAGAAATGCCAACTGACCCAGCCGAGGCTTGAACCAGCGACCTTCTTGCTGTGAGGCGAACATGCTACTCACTACGCCACCGTGGCGCTGGAAGGAAAACATTGTAATTCAATTCATTTGTATTTATAAGGCATGATTTAGCATCAAATATAAAGTTGAAGGCAAAATGATTAGCCTTCCTGTGAAATTTGTATTATTTTTCAAATATGATAGCGTGATAGTTAACGGATAAACGGTTAAAGGATTTCCTATAATACTGTATGTTTTCTTCTGGATAATGCAATGTTTCTTTTAGTTTTACTGGAACAAAAAAGCAGCTTTTAAATGTGAACAAAAAAGAAATCTATTATCCCCCTTAAAAAAGCTATTGTTTCAGCTACAGAACAAACCACTATTGTCCAGCTTGACTAAATAACCTAAATTTAGAAGAAACTTTCAGATCTTTTAGAACAACTAGTAAAATGTAATGTACTGCCGTCATGGCAAAGACAAAAGAAATTAATTATTATAAATAATTAAATCTATGTTTTAAAATGTGTTGTAAAAAAGGACAAGGGAAATATTTTTAAAAGAATAAAAATGTCCCAGTACGTCAACGGTATGTCTTTCTAAAAAAACATCAAATCAACAAGACCCAAATATGAAATGTGTGACGTTATCTTAAAATATCCTGATGTAGGCATTATTTAGATTAATCTATTTGTTAAATGTACTTCTACAGGGTCAAAATATACCAGAATGTGCTATGAGGGTTAAATGAGCAGTTCACTGTTTCAGCAAATGTTGTTGATAAAAGTTTTCCAAAAAGCAAATAGAAAGAACCGACAAATAATAGAACATTCTGGCGTGCACAAAATCTACACATTTCATATACCAATATAGTATTTATACAGTCCCCAGTGTTTCCCCATTAAACAAAGGCAAAAGTCTGTTGCCAACCTTCACGATTTAAGGCAGTTCCTAAAGCTTTCAAAGCTAAAAAAGTCCCCTTGGCGTTTACATGCAGCATACAGCTCATGCCAGGCAGGTATAGAGACGCGCTCTCGTTTCTTTCTCCTCTACTGAACTGCAAACTCTGTTCTCCTTCTTTCTTTCAGCCTTCTCGTTCCTCGTGTGCCACCCGCACATCTGGAGCGGCGTCCCGCTTCACCAGTTTCCAGGAGTCACCTGATTTATTGATATTTAAAATCTTCTGATGGTTTTATGTGCTTTGAATGGATCGGGAATAAAAAAGGCTTAGTCAGAAACCTGCATGAAAAACATCTACGGTAGTGAAAGCAGCCTTCGACACCGTATAGAATCTGTTTCGCAGAACGGTTTGATATATAATGATAATCTAATAGAAAATGACTGAAGCTGAAATACACACACACACTAAGACGGATAGCATCGGCTTTCATCTTTCGGCCATACTGACCTATTCAAACAAAGCGCGCTTTAATGCACTCAAAGCATTGTTTGTACAAGCAGATAGAGATGGAGAACTTTTAGCCATGCACTCTGCATTAAGCCTGTCGCTCTGGTTGGTAATTTGTATACGTTGGCCATCAGTCTTGTCTCTAATATGCGTTTGAATCTAATTCCTGAGATAGTGCTCCACGAAACGAATAATATCCCCTTTGTTGCCACTTCCAGATTTATCAAATCCCGCCCTGACATTTTTCTTGACTTATTATGTTTGAATAACCCTCGTTTGCAACATTTTCGTAAGCTCCTTACAGATGAGGTAATTGTGTTTTTGCTTGGGAGAATGTGGGCTATGCAAAAAAAGGAGAAAGCCAGAGACGGCTTTCAGCACATGTGAAGTTCTGAAGGATATCCATAACTCCTAAAGACTCTTAATTTGAACCAGGTATTTGTGCTGGGTGGGGAGGAAAGCACTGTTTATAAATTGTCTAGCACGGTAAGTCCGTGTGACGGGGTCCAAGAGGGGAATAAATTTGTTTCTGGTTTACAACTGCAAAAGCTGATGGCAGTAGCAAACTGAGCTGAGGTTTGCTGAAAAAAAAAATCTACACATTCATATTCTGAACAGACAGATGAACAAAAGAAGAAGTCATTTTCAAGCAGTTGTAGCATTGTTTTATTTGCAGCAAACTGAATACAAAATATTAATAGTTGTAATATTAATAATGTTTTAAAAGATATGTTTGTACACTCAAAAAATTGTTTGCTGTTTCCTGTCTACTTATTTAAAATGAGCTGAAACAACGCAATTCTTGAGGTTTTTTAGGAAATAATTTAATTGCGTTATCTTCAATTCACTTACTGTACATTTGTAAAAACTAATACGTTAACTTCCTTCATGTTGTCTTAAGACAAACGGATTGTGTGGCACCCAGCCTTTTTTACAGTGTATGACTGAGTGATTTAGTCATAAAGTGTTCATGTTTCAATACAGGATGAACAGTGTTAGGAAGTAATTAGTCATATGTAACAGCATTATGTAATTTAAATACAAAGGAAATACTCTGTCACAGTTACTGAGAATATTACAGTTAATTTTCACAATGTTAACAATGAATACTTTTGGTTAAAAGTTGTGATATTTTGTCTGTTTTTGATGTGCATGATGCCTCCTGCCATTTAAAAGCTGTTCAGTAATGTATTTTACTCATTTAAGATTTTTTTTTCCAAGAGAATGCTTTTTAGCTAGATTTTTTACAGTCCTCACTGCAGCCCCACAGCTTGATGACGTAGTTGACCAGGTCCACTACTTCCTCTTCTGGCAGCGCTATGGTCCGTTTAGAGCCCTGACCTCTTCCACCACTCCTCTCTAGCCTTCCCGATCCAGAGCCTGCTTTCTCCAAGCATGCACTCTTAGGGTACGTAGATCATCTTCTACGTCATCTAACCACCTCTTCCGTGACCGACAAGGACGTTTAAGGTCCTCTACCCCTACCCTAAACCCAACCGTCACAGTAGCATGGGCGTTACCTTAGTGGGCGGTACAAGGTCCACTACGTAATTGAAGTTCGCCTACACCTCCCCCTACCCTAAACCCAACTGTCATAGTAGCATGGGCTTTACCTTAGTGGGCGGTACAAGGTCCACTACATCATCAAGCTGTAGGCTGCAGCGAGGACATCTTGAGATTTTCAGCCATAAGCTATACTGTATTTTTGTTATGATTTTAAATATGTATTTAGCATGTGATCAAAGTAAAAAGAGGTGCTAATCTTTTTGTGATTAGTGCTTTTATTATCATTTTAATTTAAGTGATTCTGAAGGTACATTTTTAATGAAATTTACAAAAGTAATAGATTAGAATCAGTTAGATTGCTTTAATAAAATAATTAAGTTAAGTTGCTTATTTTAAATAGGGTAACTTGTAATCTGTGACCCATTGCATTTCTAAGGTAACTGTCCTAACACTGAATGAATCTCTTTAAAATGATCAAACTGAAATGATGAGCTTCTTCTACTTACACTGTAAAACACTTATACAAGAGCAAAAATACTAATATACTTCCTTGTGCATAATTATTAAGACTTGAAATCAAAAACAGTTTAAAAAAAGAGTAAATGATAAAAATCATAATATTTTTGGAGATTTCCGTCATATTTTGACTGATGAACTTGAATATTTTTCAGTTTTCCACATCAGCAGTCTGGTCACACTAATCTATTTCATTTTGATCGCTTCATTTGACAAATAAGTTTATATTGACACATACTGTAGGTTTATATCCAATATAAACTGTTAACCCAGTACTTCTTTGATACTAATATTGCAACACAGAAATAACAACACAATTTGGTTGGAATGAATTAAAACTGGAGCTGTTTCAAAACTATACATCAAAAGCAGACCTGAAAGGTTTATAGCAGTAGACATACGGTATGCCAATCATGGTCATTTAGGAATAAAATTAAATGGGTTTTTGAATCAAGTTTGCAGTCTTTTAATGATTTATTGTGGAGTTTTACTCTAGCCTCAGGTTTTTCTCTCAGCATGCACAACTATTTTTTGTTGTTGTTTTTAGAGACTGTATAACAGTCGATGAAAGTGGACATTTTAAAATAAAAACATGCCAAGCATTTAAAAATGCCATGAAACACGGTAAGGTCGACGAAAAGAAGACTTTGACGCTTAGTGCCAATAAAAATAGCCCTGCTCCATGTGCGACTCTACATGTCAGTCAAAAGCCAGAATGAAAATAAGGCCCTATATTCAATATTTGACAGAAATCTAAGAAAACAAAGCAACATCTGGTGTTAAAATTGTAATGAGTCCAATCACATGACATGTTTGCTTAATCTACGATCGCAAAGGTCTCATTATGGATACAGCGGCCTGTATTTGCAATCCAGAGACTCGGCCTTGTTAGGCTCGCACTCATTACCAACAACTCTGACAGGCCGGCGTTTCCAGAGGACTGCTATCTAGTATGCACAACATTTAATGAAACACACTTTATAAACAAATCAAACAAGGGAAAAGCGTCAACCAAATGACAAGTAACTTGGGACTGACCTTTAAAGAGATTGTTTGAAACAGAGCCAGTGCTGTAGGCTCTGGAATGGCTTGTTGACAGCTCCGAAAAGGCCTTGCAAATGAAAGGTCTTGTTATCTTTAGTGGTAGTAAACCTATTATGAAAAATCTGCTAGCATGGAGCGTAAAAAATAAAAAGCAGCAATTGTGGTCAATCATTTGTTTAACAAAACATGCAGGAAAATATATGCTGAAAAACATGGGGAGAATGGGGATTTGCATTACAAATGCAAATAAATAAAGTGTTCAAATTTTGGCCAGACAAAATAATACTGCAGGAAACCGATATATGCATGCAAAACAACTGATCATTGATTTGAACTCGCTAGAATATGAGAACACTTGCCTCTTTTTATTCATCCAAAATGTAAATGTCACAAACGTGCTCTGATGTTATGAAGAAAAGGTATGCATTAAACATATTTATGCCAAATGCATTCATATTTCATATGCCTTTAATCAATAATTTTGAGTGAAGAAATGCAGGATCTTGACATAAGATGTTCTCAGGTTAAAAAGGAGCTTCATTACTACAATTTCTGTGATGTCAATCATTATACTTTTATGACCTCTGTGTTAATTATTCAGTGTCAGAGGTTTGATGGAAGAGTGCACATGTACAGTATGGACTATATATAGAAAAAAATAATAATAAACTGACCATCTCCATTAGCTCATATACTGTACCTCTGATGGAAAGACATGAATATATCATCACAATTATTGAAATGAGGGTGACACAAGAAAATGTAAAAATGAAATACATATAATAAAATTGAATACAACTGCAAACTTTGTTCCCTTTCTCTACGCAACGTCTGCAAATCTGTCAAAATTAATCTTCTCTTTACGTCTGCTCCACAATTAAATTAAATTAAATTAAATTAAATTAAATTAAATTAAATTAAATTAAATTAAATTAAATTAAATTAAATTAAATTAAATGTATTGCCACGGTGGCGCAGTGGGTGTCACGATTGCCTCACAGCAAGAAGGTCACTGGTTCGAGCTTCGGCTAGGTCTGTCGCGGTTGCGGAGCCATGCGCTCTTTCTGTGCTGTTTGTTGTGATCACGTGGTGATTACGTATGCCGATCAGCTGTTCTAATCATCATCCAGCTGGTCCTTATTCTGTTGCGCCTATCTGAGCGCCAGTGCTTTACTTGGTTGTCAGTACGTTATTGTTTGTTCATGGTCTGTCTGTGTTTTGTCAAGACTCTCGTGGACGCTTCTCTGGCGTACTTCTGGAACATTATTTACACCCTGCTACCACACTTATCATTGTTATTTTGATTGAACTCTTGCACCCTTTTGATTTATGTCCTTTGGTCATCAAACACTTGCATTTTGATTCACCTTGGTGTAACTTTTTGTTTATACATCGTGACAGGGTCAGTTAGCATTTCTGTGTGGAGTTTGCATGTTTTCCCCGTGGTTGCATGGGTTTCCTCCGGGTGCTCCGGTTTCCCCCACAAGCCCAAAGGTATAGGTGAATTGGGTAGGCCAAATTGTCCGTAGTGTATGTGTGTAAATGAGTGTGTATGGATGTTTTCCTGTGATGGGTTGCAGCTGGAAGGGCATCCGCTGCGTAAAACATATGATGGA
>CAIGQQ010033975.1:2160424-2202115 GCA_903798035.1 Danio albolineatus | reverse complement strand
TATTATTATTATTATTATTATTATTATTATTATTATTATTATTATTAAAATGTTATTATTTGCTTTATTCTGTAAAAAGGTCAACATTACAAATATTTTGCTGTGTATCGAAAATCAGGGTTATTCTACCAAATATTGGTTTCTTAAAGGTGTCATATACTGCTTTAATTCAAGAAGAAAAAATGTTCAATTTGTAGGTATGTGGCTTAGGTAAGTTTAAAACAATCTCCAGAAATGTTTTTATATGCTCATTTATACCCCATAAAAAACCCCACAGAATAATAAAGTCCTTATTGACCATGTTTGGAATGGTCGTGAATATTAATCCTGCTCTGACACAGCTCTCAGTGCTTATGCTCTAACTCTCTCTTTCTTATTCTCTCTCTTTCTCTCTCACATACACACAGAGCATGATGTACTCTGAAACGAACATGTGCAAAATAATCAACCCAGGCTCATTCTGAGAACGTGGTCCTGAGTACGTGTCTGGAGGCCGCGGAATCGGTCCCGGGAGGTAGGTCTTTTGTTTTCGCGAATTCCAGAGAGGCTGCTACGTATGCTTTTTGAGATCTCAAATGTCTCTCGCGAGTGTTGTTCGCGCCCGCTGTTCTCGCATAAACCCACCAGAGGCCATTGTCGGCTGACTGTTTGGCTTACTGAATGACTGAATGACTGACTGACTGACTGACTGACCGACCAATCGACTGACCCACCCTCCTCTTTCCCTAAATTTTATTGATTGACCCACCCACACACTTCACTAAAAGCAACAACTTTCAAAATAGCATTCCAGAAAAAAAAAAAAAAAAGCCCTTGTCTCATTTTTACCACGTTTTCAGATTTTACCACATTCTCACCCTGTTTTTTGCTGGTTTATTTTTTTTTTTTTAGGACTCTGTTTTTGTCTAACCGGCTTTCTGGAACCGCTCCTCACCGGACTCAAACCCTGTAGTCACGGTCAACTCTTCTCTGCGTCTCAAGGCCACCGACGAACACTGCAAGCTAACGGGACAAACTGGTTGCAGAGGGAAAGTCGTCCACACGGAGGTGAGCGGTCTGCTGGTAAGCGCGAAAAGGAATGGCGTCACACCGCCCCGTAGCATTTGTTTTAAAAAAATTAAACGCAGCCATATGTACCTCTGACCACGTAGTGTGCGGTCTCCAGAAACGTTCATTGGACTACATCTTCACAATGAGCCTGTGTTGAAAATAATCATACTTCATTTGTCAAAAAATTATTTTAACAAATGGAGTAGACGCCCTTTTAAATCTTTTTAGCTTAAGTGGCGTAGACGTTTATTTCACCATGGAGTGAGCTATCTAATATAAGCCAACAGCCACACTATCCTGAAATAAAATATAGACTACATTATAATTAAACTCAACAAAAAAGACAGAGAGATGTATTGTGTCGTATGTTGAAGCTATAACGTAAATGTAAACACAGCCAAGAATTAATATCAATAAAATACAATACTCAGCAGTTTACATGTGTTTGTTATCTTAAATTACGAACATATCTGCCAAATTTCCCAATAAACATGATAAATTAACAAAACATTCAAATAAATATACATTATGTGTGTTAGATTATAAAAAATCTGTATATCCAGCATTTTGCATTCTGACAATTTGCATTCTGATTTCTAAACTTTAAAGTCGTTGCTTAGTAGCACATAGAAAACAAACTGCTGCGGCTGGCTTTGACCTTTGACTTTGCTGTCTCTCCCATTTTCAAAATAAGAGTCCCACATACATGGTAAGTTTAGCATAAACTTTGATAAAAAAATAAATATTGGAGAAAAAATTTGCAAATTATCATTATCTTTAAAATGATCATTGTTATAATCTAAAAATGCACCCTGGGGCATGCATATTAATGATCCCGTTTGCAACATATCAGTCTGTGTTTTGATTAATGATCTCCTGATGACGTGGCTGCACATGTCTGGATGATGTTGAATGTGACCTAAAGTGCATGCAAATCTTGGGGGCATGCTAATGGAAAGCCCCCTGAGCAACACAACAGTCTGCATTGTGTTCTGATTGGCCTGTTGTCCACCGAGATTTTACATGAGCATAATTTACATGAGAACAAGGAAACAAGGGTGTTTTGAGGCTCACGGTATGGCCATTTCTGAACTCTAATTATTCAACTATGCCTATATATATACCAGATTTTCTTTATAGGGCACCTTTAAATATTATAGTTGCTTCAGTCCAGCAGGTGTTAATCTTGAAATATTTAAACTGTACAAAGGTTATGGCAATACTTTACATTACAGATGCATTAAAATGCATTAATTAATGCTTAAGTAATACAAGCATAATCATGAGTTGATGGATGACTCATCAAGAACTAAACCATTCATTAATAATTAATGCATCAGCAACTAATAAAGTATATCTGATTAGGAAATTAAATAATATATGAATGATTACTGATTATGTGTTATCATTTATTAATTTGTTATCAACCTACAGTATTGATTAATATTGTAAATGAATGTGTTATTTACTACAATGGGTGACAGTTATGCATTTTGACTTCCAATTGTCTGCTTTATTTAATCATTAACTTGTTTATTTTTAGGCTTAGTCCCTTTATTAATCAGGGGTCGCCACAGCGGAATGAACTGCCAACTTATCCAGCATATGTTTTACGCAGCGGATGCCCTTCCAGCCACAACCCAACACTGGGAAACACCCATATACTCTTATTCACACACATACACTACGGACAGTTTAGTTTACCAATTCACCTATAGCATAGCACATGTCTTTGGACTTGTGGGGGAAACCGGAGCACCCGGTGGAAACCTACGCGAACACGGGGAGAACATGCAAACTCCACACAAAAATGCCAACTGATGCAGCCGAAGCTCAAACCAGCAACCTTCTTGCTGTGAGGCGACAGCGATCCCCACTGTACCACCGCACCACTCCAGTATTATATTATATATTATTTGATTAGCAATTATTAATATATTTAACAGAATTTCTATAATTGTATTCATATGAAATACTTTAAAAGAATTCATGTTCCCACTTTATATTAAGTGGCCTTAACTACTATTGCATCAAAAAATAAATACAATGTACTTTCTGTATTGAAAATGTATTGCAGAAGACTTGTGGTGGTCTTGAGGTGGGTTAAAGTATAAGAGATGGTCAACAGTTTAATTTCAAATGAAATTAATTACAGATGTAATTACATGCATGTATTTAATGTATCATAATTAGAATGTAAAGAATACATGGTCACACTTTATTTTGATAGTCCGTTTGTTGAATTTAGTTACATTGCATCTACATGCCAACTAATTCTCATTGGATTATAAGTAGACTGTTAGGTTGGGGTTAGGGTTGCGGTTGGGGTTAGGGTTAGTGTGGGTTGACATGTACTTGCAAAGTTTCTTATAGTCAGTTAAATGTCTGTTGAAGGAGCAGTATCAACAGATATGCAGCAGACAGTCTACTAATACTCAAATGGATCATAAAATTAAGTGTTACCACATATATTCACACAATAAGTACATATTAGTTAAGGCCACTTAATGTAAAGTTGGACCTATTGATACAGTATGTTTATATTAATATATTTTATTATTAATAATAATCATATTATTATTAATATTATTATTTATAATGATTATGTTATTATTATTATTATTATTATTATTATTATTATTATTATTATTATTATATTATATATTTTATACATTATATATTACATACCATAATTAGCATAGTATTATATCAAGGCATTATAGTGTAACTACCAACAGGAAAAGTAAGCGCAGCAACAACAAATCCATATTTTTTAAAAGGTAAAAATCAATATTAACATTCATAAACCAGTCTTTTTGTGTTTAAGTTTTTTGAACAAGTATTAATTTAGCTTTTTACCTTCCCTTCTCCTTTCGTCTAATTTTTCACTCCAAGTGGTTGACCAGCAGTGACAAGAGTGACAACATGAATACCGGCTAAACAAAGGAGACACTTGTACAAGAAAACACAATGACAAACAATGGATTGTAATTATATGACATGAAGCGCAGGCTTACGGGCCGAGCAGCAGAAATAGAAGCGGCGGCATTGAGAAAGACTCTCCTCCTCAGAAGAGGTCATTAATCATGGAAATGTGGCCATGGTTATGAAGTGACATATCGCTGCTCTTCCTGCTTTCTTTAATTGTGGTCGCTCTGCCTGCTGGACCACTGGCTCAGAAGCTCTCACTCACTACAAGCATTGTTTCTTCTTGGCTGCTTTTTTTCTCTGATCGTAAACTGTTTTATTTGCCCTACTAACAATACTTGCACAGTTTAAGACAACGGTGAAGGTTTGAGTTCCTCTCTTAAAAATTTAGGGTTATAAAATTAATGGTAACACTTTAGTTTAGGTCACAATTCAAGATATCAACTAAGCATTAACTAACACTACTACCTTAATAAACTAATTAACTGTTAATTAATTAATAGTAGGATAGAAGTTGGGTTTAAGATTTGGATATCAGATTAGGGATGCAGAATACGATCATACTTTATAACTAATGAACAGTTAATATCATACTAATAAGCAATAACATCAATTGTGAAATAAATTAAGAGTAAACAAATTAATACTAACACCAAATTATCCCAGTTCATTGATTACATTAAAGAAATACAAGTATTACACGTTTTATGAAATGTAAGGTTATATGCAAATGAGGCATTATTTTGATTATATATGCACAGATTTAATGCATTTCTAATAAAATTTCTGAACATAGTATGAAGTCAGGTTTTGGACATATTGCATTAGATGTTTTTTACTGAAGATATTTTGGAAAATCTCTTTTTTTAATCACACCATAATTCAGAAAATATAATAATATTAAAAAGAAATTTAAAAAAAACTGAAATTACAATCAGAAATTGATTTAAATTAAACATTTTCACTCTTTTTTCTTTTTTTTGTTAAATAAAATGTTATATATAATCAGGGAAATTCTCTATGAACGTATCTTTCGATAACATTTTTCAGTGTATAAATAAATAAAACTAGTTTGGTGTATAAAAGTGTTAAGTATGGCTCAGCACTGGAGGAAAAAAAACCCTGACAAATTGAAAATTACAACAGAAGAAACATATTTTGAATGTTTAAACTCTTTTGCTATTAGAATCCCAAAATCTCAAATATGACAGGTGTATAAAAATGCAGTGTTTTTGCCTGAGGTTTCTTCCCTTGGGTCTCTCAACTTTACTTCTCTTCTAATACTATCCATTTTTAAAGTGACCTTGAGTGTTTTACAACTTGAGTCAGTGAACATGGGTGGAACACAAAACAAGCTATTACGCAAAACTAAAAAATAAAAAATAAAACAACATGAAAGAAAGTTTTTGGGTCCTTCACTATATTACGCATCTTCTTAAGTCATATGAGTGAATGATGTGGTGAAGTGGTCGAAATGTAAGCTGATACTCAATGAACACAGCTCTAAAATTAAAGAAGCTGAAGGTCGACCACAGACTGACTTCAGTCTCCTTCTTGCATGTCTTACAAAAAATAATTTCTAACAGCAACTAAATTTAAAGGTGGACTTGATGGAAAGACTTGGGCTAAATAATGCCTTTAATCATGACTTAATATACCATAATATTAAATTATAAAGTGTGCATAATGCTATTTACCTTTCAATTATATAGTAAGTCATATGGAAAACTTTTCGGGTGCTTTATGGTGCATTAGTTGAAGTTAATTTCAGCCAAACAAGAAAATGTTCTTTGATAAAATCTTCATTAAAATGTAAAGAGTTGAATATTTTTATTATGACTAATTTAATGTCTAAATTACAATAACCTTAATTATGACTTAATATCAAACAACTGGGTTTATATGTCCTAATTGTGACTGATTATCTTATGATTTGAACTTTGACACATTAGGTTTAGTTAATGTATTTACTAACACGAACAAACAAAGAACACTACATTTAGTTAACATTAACACTGATTGTTAATGTAAGTTAATGAAAATAAAGCCATTCCTTGTTCTTGTTAAGTCACAGTGCAATCATGACTAATGATAACAAACATAACTTTGGATTTTAATAATGCATTGATGTAATGATTAATAAATGCTGTACAAGAATTGTTCATTATTAGTTCATTTTAGTAAATACATTAACTAACAGAGAGCTTTATTAGTGTGACCTTATGGGATTTTTCATATTTAGTAGGGCCAGACGGAATCTGCGGATTTATGTGGAATGATTTTGGGAGATTTTTTATCATAACTAAAACCTTTATATATGAAATAAAAGTAATACATTTTTTAAACTTTTATTTGATATTTACAATGCAAAATCCCACTAGAACTACTTTATTTGTTAAACAAAGAAAGACTCATATAAAATATCTACTAAAAGACAGAAAATACTACTTGTAAATAATGGATTGTAAATAAATCATATGTATATTTTCATATTAGTCAATATTATTACTGAAATTAATAAAAAAAAAGGAATAAATAAAAATTTACACACTTAGTCAAGTAAATAAACAGAATCAATGATGGGCTAAAAATCTGCGTAAATCTGCAGAATTCTGCGTACGCAGATTTCGTGTGGGCCTAGTCATAAGTAGCCCTCATGTGAATTTTCAAATAATATTTAACAGAGCAAGAACTTTTTCACAGTGTTTTCGATAATATTTTTTCTTCTGGAGAAAATTGTATTTGTTTTATTTTGGCTAGAATAAAAGCAGTTTTAATTTTAAGGTCAATATTATTACTCGCCTTAGGAAATTTATTTCGATTGTCTACAGAACAAACCACTGTTATGCAACGACTTGCCAAAGCACCGAAACCTTGCCTAGTTAACCTAATTAACCTAGTTAAGCCTTTAAATGTCGCTTTAAGCTGAATACTAGTATCTTAAAAACTATTTATTAAAATTTGATGTGCTGTCATCAAAGCAAATATAAATAAATTAGTTATTCGAAATTACTTATTGAAACTATTATGGTTAGAAATGTGTTGAAAAAAATTTTCTCCTCATTAAACAAAACGA
This sequence comes from Danio albolineatus, assembly GCA_903798035.1. Taxonomy (NCBI): domain Eukaryota; kingdom Metazoa; phylum Chordata; class Actinopteri; order Cypriniformes; family Danionidae; genus Danio; species Danio albolineatus. The sequence goes on along the minus strand of CAIGQQ010033975.1, from coordinate 2,195,061 downwards.
TTCAAATGCCCCAACTTCACCAAAAAATCATATTCACTACCAACGCATAAATATTTTTTGAAAGTGGATGCTGGACAAGCCTTCTACAAGGAGTTGAACTAATATATAAGTTATATAAGTGTAAACATAGCGTCTCAATGTAGTGCAACACACGAGCAAGAACTGGAAATCAATGGCTGTGTCAATACTCTGCGTCTAAGTGCAGAATTATAGGAGCAAGAGAGAGAGAGACACGGCAGCAGAGACAGAGAGACACATATCATTCTATCAGAGAGTTATTTACAATCACATCCCACTGCTGGGATCATTTTTACACTGCATCACTTTAACACCGACTGAAGTCCATCTCCCAAAGCAGAGGGGGGAATCTTTACCCTCAGGGCAAAAAAACATCATTAACATTATCATTGTTTGAATTATCTTTTTTTCCCCTTACCGTTCTCCCTCCTTCTCTCCAGTAATTCAAAGGAGTCATATTTATATGCCCATCCTATTGAGTGTATAATTTCTATAGAGCTTGCATATGCAAATACGCAGGGGTTTCAAACAGCAGAAAACACATAGCCTACGTGCAATTATGTAAATTGTATTTTGTTATTCATGCAGTTATTCGCTTGCATATTCGCTCATGCATTCATTTGCGGTATTAATGCCTAGTAGAGCTGTAATGCAGGGCTGTAGGGCTTTCTTTCACCACAGGATCATACGCTGAGACAATAGACTGATGCACAGGGAGATGCCAAATTCACTACCTCATTCTGACTGAGAGAAGTAAAGAGGAAATGCTGCCTTAAAAGTGGAGGAAACAACAGAAAATGCACAGTTTTCTTACTCTTATTAGTTTCAGATACGGAGGAGTCCACATCTGGCGTTATTCTCAAAAGTGTAAACAGTTTTTGGAGGAGGCACCTGCTGGTTCTTATATATGACTGGAGGAGATTGCTGAGCTGGATAGAAGTTTTGAGATTATTATTATTATTAGGCTATGGAAAGGACATTTAAAGTTTTTAACCAATGGATGTTTTTGTTTCATCGTAGTTTTTGTGATTGTTTTAGCTGTATAAATGCTAACAGCATAGATTTAGACCAAAAAAGGTGTATAGAAAAGCTAAACTGTTGGACTATGGAGTTTAAAACATGCCAAAACAATCTGAATTTGATTGTATTTCAATTATAAACTATTGTATTTTAATAAAACTAAATATTATGCAATTATGTTTTGAATTAGATTTTTTTTTTTACCTGAAGATTAGACATCTGAAATTGAAGAAAACATATATATTTATTTTTAAGTAACTCTTCTTTGTTAATCATCCCTGACCTGTGCAATCTGAATTTCTGGTTTTAAATTTTAGAATATTGAATATGAAGTTAAGAATTTCTTAATCTTGAACACTTGAAACTGTATTTTTACAAACCCAATATCTGCAGTCTATGAATTCAGAACAGTTTTAAAATACATCTTTAAAAAAAATCTGTTTTCTTCTGTTTCAGATGTTCAATGTTCAAGTTAAGAAATTCAAATTTAAAACATTTTTAATGGCATATAATATTCAGTTTTATTAAATTAATTAATTAATTCATTCATTCATTCATTCATTTTCTTTGCGGCTTAGTCCCTTTATTAATCAGCCACCGTTAATGAACCACCAACTTATCCAGCATATGTTTTAAGCAGCGGATGCCCTTCCAACTGCAACACATTACTGGGAAACAGTTTTATTAAATTACAATTGTTAATAATTCAAATGAACACAATTCAAATTCAGATTGTTTTGGCATATTTTGAGCTCCATACTGGTCCTTACATAACCTTGGAAGAATTTTCTAAGCTGGATTGAATATATCAAATTATTATTATTATTTTTTTTTGAATATTTAACAAATGGACATTTTTAGCAAAACCTTTTTTGAAGTTTGGTGTGTAAAGCAAACCATCAATTTTATTTCTTCCTGTTTTCTGCTTTTGAGCACTGCAGAAAAAAAAATATTTACAATAATGTGTGTGTTGTGCTGGCACAAATATCAGTTTGTTTTGTAGAAATATGCATGTGTGAGAGTTTAGTTTTTTTATGTGACACTAAAAACATATTAACATATGTTATTAACATATTAACAAAAAACATTAATGCATCAAAATAAAATGTGTTTCCAATCATTGACTTATTTAAATGTCATTTAAAGAGATCTAATAATCAAGAGATGACGTTTTTGGTAGCCGGTAATTTCAATGTGAATGAAAAAATCTGTAAAATATGACATTTCAATGACTTTTTCTTATAGAAAACACTTTATAATATGGTTGTATTAGTTAATGTAATGTATTTACTGACATAAAGACCGATGCACAACACATTTATTACAGAATTACTGTAATTAAAGGAATTACAGTTGTTCATTGTTAGTTCATGCTTACTTAGTACATTGATTAATGTTAACAATCTTGAATTTGGATTTCAATAATGCATTAGTAAATGTTTTACTAATAAATGCTGTTTACGTGTTGTTCATTATTAGTTCATGTTAATAAACACATTAACTAACATTACCTAATGAAACCTTATTGTAAAGCATGATCTCTATTTTTATTATTATATTTTAAAGACATTTTGTCCTCTATGGAGCTATTTTAACTATTTCAAATTGATGCACAAGAGTTAAAAACAAACACTAAGAAGGCATTTAATTTCAGGATGCATCATTTTTTATCCATGACATGATTGAGTTCAGTTTTCTTCTTTTCTTCAGTTCATTGAGTGTCTGTATTCCCTGTTCGCTGTCCCATCTGAGCGAGCCTCAGCATGCTCGGTGTTTGGCTAAACTGCGTAACAAATTCAAGAGAATAGCTACAGTCAAAGACACACCGCAGACTCCCAGTAGAAAAATAATCTTTCATAATTTATGATGCCACATGGGCCCTCACACCGCAGCCTGCTAAAACCAAAGAACATCTCGCATATTCAAGGTGAAGTGGATCAAATTTGATGCCATTGAGATCCTACTGTAGATGTGGTTCATAGTTTGAATTGGTTTTAGGTTTTTATTATTATTATTTTTATTTATTTTTTTTGCTTAAATGTTTGTGATGTAGATATTTTTTGGTCTATATAGATTTGTTAATGTCTATTTTAGTTTTCTTTTTTAAATGAGTTATGTCAAACTACTTTGAATTTAAATTGAGTAAAATTTACTTGATCAGAGTTGAAATAAAATATATTATGCATTTTATTTTGTTAAAGAATTTTAGCTTTATGGTTTTAGTTTTATTCATTCATTCAATTTACTTTGGTTTAGTCCCTTATTTATCAGGAGTTGTCACAGCGGAATGAACTGCCATCTATCCCAACATATGTCTAACGCAGTGAATGCCCATACTGTACACTCTCACCCATACACTCTCACAAATACACACATGCACTCATACACTACAGCCAATTTAGTTCACCCAATTGACCCAAGTCATGTCTTTGCACTGCGAGGGAAAATGGAGCAACCCATGCGAACACGGGGAAAACAGGTAAACTCCAGTTTTAGTTTTAGTTAACTGTTCAAAAAAATCTTCTCTAAGCAAAGAAACTTGGCAAACCATATTGCTTTTGTCATCTTTATTGTTATTATTTACTTTTTTTTTTTACATTATATAGATTTTATTCATTTCTATCAAATAAATAAGTGAGTGACATTGGGCTCTATTTAATGATCTAAGCACAAAGTCTAAAACGCATGGTGCAAAAGCATTAAGGGTGTGTCCGAATCCACTTTTGCTATTTTAACAAATGTTTATGCTTCTCTTCTAAGTTATGGGTGAGTTTCATCTCTCATTCCCTTTAAGAGTCAGTTGCATCGTGCCATAGGGCATTTGCTATTTACATGGTGGACTTTGTAAGTGAAAAAACTGAACGCTTCACTAGTGAGAAAACTGTTAAACAGACCATCTGCAGTGAGGATAAAGAATGAACCTCCTCTATTTGGCCTCTTTACTTTCTTTTTATTTTACTCCTTTTACAGTAAGGAGTAAGGAAACGGGGGAAACTCAATCCACTGTAGACATCCATTAGCCAACATATTTCATTTCATTTCATTTCATTTGTTAAGCGCAGAGATTTGTTTCAAAACTATCTCTACATTCAGTTCTAATTTCCAGCAAACAAATAAATGAACAACAATAACAAAGTGTGGTTAAAAAAACAAGTTATGTCTAAACAGACTTAATTCCTATTACTGTGCACCATATAGTGACACATATGTCTCTAAAACCCGACAGGAGGAGAAATCTTAACTTGTTTTTATTGAAACAAATATAAATATGCATATAATAAATAATACTGCTAATAATAATAACATTATACAAATGCAAATTTGCCCCCTGAGGTGAATAAGGCATGGAGGTACTGTTTTTTATATTTATAGACAATATTATTTATTGTAACACTTTATTTCTTTTTTTTTTTTTCACATGTAAAGATATTTGTGTATTACAACATCATGTGTGTATTAAGCAATGTGTAAGCATTGGACCTGCATAGGCGCACAACTTATGCGCTCTGGGCTGGACTTCAGACCTGTTTTTAGATGCTCAATGGCATAGTCTATTTCAGTTACTCAAAATAGCAATGCGCCAACAATGCACCCTAACACATCCCCATTTCAGATCAGCACGCCCATAAGTTCAAAAAGTGCCGCTAATGGATTTGCTATTTAAACAAAATAGCACAAAACGTGAAAATTACAGTTGCGATGGTCTGAAAATTGCAACAAATCATGTCAAACACATCATGCACCTTATTGCAGCAGGTGTATGACAGGACCCATTGTATTAATACTGTTGATAGTGCCTAAGGTTTTCTATATTGATGGGCTGCATTCAACATCAGTAAATAAGACAACCAATTTTCATTCATTCATTTATTCATTTTATGCATTTCTGTGTGGAGTTTGCATGTTCCCCCTGTGTTCGCGTGAAAATGATTCATTCATTTTCAGCTTAGTCTCTTTATTAATCTGGGGTCGCCACAGTGGAATGAACCGACAGCTTATCCAGCCTTTTTTTAAGCAGCAGATGCCCTTCCAGCTGCAACCCATCACTGAGAAACATCCATACGCACTCATTTACACACATACACTACTACATACACAATTTAGCCTACCCAATTCACCTATATTACATGTCTTTGGACTTGAGGTGGAAACCAGAGCGACCAGCAACCTTCTTGCCACCGTGACGCCCATAACCAATTTTCATCTTGCCAAAATAAAAAAAAAGGAAATGATTTTCTTCAGAAACCAACAACACATGCCAAGAATTCCTGTCTTGAACACAGAAGATTTCTTTTACAGTATGCTTTAACCCTTCTGACCATTCAGTGTGAGCAAGACTATTTACTACTAATTTACTTATTGCTAATCATATTTGTGACTATATTACCCAGGCTAAAGTATGCAAAACATAAACATTGTATCACAGTACTAAATAAACAAGTATATGTCACTAACAATTAAAATAACAGCAAAACTGAACATCCTGATTTCTATTGATAAGATTGTACAGTATCAAAAGTCATCGTAATTCCAGCCATTTTTAAAGATGCTTCAAAGACTCCAATGTCTTAATGAAGGCGAGCGGCCATCAGACTTCCAGTGTAATATGAAATAACGCTGATGGAGAGAGAAAAAAATAGCTTGATATCGTAAAGCATCAGATGATATTACCGACTGTCTAATATTGCTTATGCTCACATGGACATCTAAATTGCAATGACTCGATTGCGCAAAAGCTTAATGATGGCCGAGGCTGCCTGTACTTCACTTATACGAGAGATTGAATTACTTCCTCGCTCTCCAACACATAAACACCCTTCTCACCTCGTTTAAGCACCACACAGTCATATAGATCATTTAATCTCAGAGATAATGACCAAGAGGGAGAAAATCGCAATGAGCTTGCGTTTCATTAGAACAATTCCTTTAATTGCGTCTCATCCTTCTGTCCTACTTTGTGGAATCAGCAACAATGAGCTCAGGGTTCACACACACATACACACAGACACACACACACACACACTCACTGGCTTTATTATTTAGAATCTCAAGGAGAGCAACACTCGGGCTAAATTGCAGTTTCGCTCATCTGATGACAGAAAGCTGAGGGTGAAGGAGAAGAGGTGTATTATTGAGGGCTCTAATTTACAAATTGCGGGTGAGTTGAATAGTTGAGCGTTTGGTTTTCCAATGACAAGAGTCTCAATTCGTACCATCCCAATCTTACACTCTCAAACCCTGCTTTCAGTCAAATCAAACATTATTCGAACACCTTCAACATATTCCCCAACATCTGCTGTGCACTGTAAAAAATGCTGGGTTCCACACAATTCCTACAAGTTGTCCCAATAGAAACCGATTAAGTTAACTTAAGTAACAAACTTAAGTGGATTGAACCTAATCCATGACACAGGCTCATTGTGAAAACGTGGTCCCACGAACGTTTCTGGAGGCCGCACATTACGTGGTCAGAGGTACGTATGGCTGTGTTTCATTTATTTAAACGAACGCTATGGGGCGGTGTGACGCCGTTTCCTTTCGCGCTTACCAGCCAACCGCTCGCCTCGTGTGGACGACTTCCCCACTGCAAGCAGTTTGTCCTGTTGGCTCGCCGTGTTCGTCGGCGGACTCAAGACTCAGAGAGGAGTTGACCATGATGACGGGGTTCGAGTCCAGTGAGGAGTGCTTTCAGAAAGCAGGTAAGACAAAAACAGAATCCAAATAATGAAATAAACCAGTAAATAACAGGGTGAGAATGTGGTAAAGTCTGAAAATGTGGTAAAAATGAGACGAGGGTTTTTATTTTATTCTGGATTGCTTTTTTGAAAATTGTTGGTTGGGTTTAAAGAAGTGTGTGGGTGGGTCAATCAATAAAATTTTGGTTGGATTTAGGGAAGGGGGAGGGTGGGTCAGTCGATTGGATGGTCAGTCAGTCAGTCATTCAGTCAGCCAAACAGTCAGCCGACAGCGGCCTCTGGTGGGTTTACGACAGAACAGCAGGCGTGAACGGCACTCGCGAGAGACATTTGAGATCTCAAAAAGCATCCGCAGCGGCCTCTCGTGGATTTGCAAAAACAAAAAGTGCAAAAATAGGTACCTGACGGGACGTATTCCGCGGCCTCCAGAAACGTACTCAGAACCACATTCTCAGAATGAGCCTGGGTTGGGATTGAACATAAAACAGCTAAGTTGCAATTAAAATGGTAAGGATTGTGTTGTTCTGAACTCATTTTAAATAAGTAGTTGAGTAGAGTGTACCAAATTATCGGTTTATTCACTATAGTTCATAAATTGTTAATAAAATATGACACAAGCTCACATTAAAACTGTAAAAACAAAAAACATCTTGATAACGTCTGACGACTTTGATAGAAAGGTACAGTTTGTAATGGATTACAATCAACTGTTAGTATGAAAATATTTACTCCACTATCAATACATTGCCAGTTCACTCTTAGACTCAATGTCAGTCTGTGTCTCTGGGGCTGCTGTCTATCAGGTTCATGCAAATCTGAACTTGAATATTTTCCCAGACTCACTGTTAGCGGCTCCTCCAGTTCCTGTTGCTTTTTAATCTGCTGTATGAATGATATAATATCGGTGCAGAATTTCAGTTTATTTTATGTTGTTATCCTCACTTACATAAATGATTACTAGTGTCCTGCACTTACTAGTATAAAAAAAAGAAAGTCTAATTTTATATATGGTGTCTGTATATTTTTTCATTTGGCTTTTTATTGTTGACTCTATTCTAAGCTGCTGAAGTGCGCTTGTTTTTGCGATTGTTTTAGAACTTCTGATTCAGTTGCCTATGGCAGCTAGCTCTCTGCATCTCACAGTCGCCCACTGAAGCTGAGCAAGTCTGACCCGGGCAGTACCTGGATGGGAGATGATATGGGAAAGCTAGGTTGCTGCTGGAAGTGGTGTTAATGAGACCAGCATGGGCATTTCTAATAATGTTAAACCGAGGTCCTAACTCTCTGCGGTTGTTAAAAATCCCAAAATGTACTTTGAAAAAGAGTAGGGGTTTAACCCCAGCATCCTGGCCAAATCTGCCCACTGGACCCATCTGCCCATCATGGCCTCCTAACCATCCCCATATCATAATTGGCTTCATCACTCTGTCTCCACTCCACCAATCAGCTGTTCTTCCCCCCAAAAATGTGTAAAGCACTTTGAGTGTCCAGAAAAGAACTATATAAATGCAAGGAATTATTAAATGACTAGAAATAATAAACGGCAGAAATCAGTCAGAGTGCTTGCTCTACAAACAAGTGTGTCCTTGACTAGACGGACAATTTCAGTTTGCAACATCAAGCAGCGTAACAAGCTGTTTTTAACATTTAAAAACTACATGAAAATAATGCTTTATTAATTAATAATATGTCCCTGTAAATATTAGTGTAAAAACAAACAAAAGATGATAGTGTCATACTGTCCTGTAACGTTCATTTAACATAGAACATGCAGTTAATTTTATGTTGAGTATATTTTTGCAGTATTACAGAATCTCTGATACTTCCAATGAGCCTGTGTGGAATAAATGCTGCAAGGTAAGTGTTTTAATTTTGACATGCAACTAAAAACAGAGAAAACAGCCAGATTTTCACAACTATTTTACATTTTGTCCATTTAGTAGCTATTTCATACGTCGTACAAAACCAAACCATCATTGGGGGAAGAGCAAATTGTACAAATGGGATCATACAACGTCATATGAATTAGCCACTAAATCAAAATTTATGAATTGCCTTGAGATGATAAATTATTATTTACAACATCTTGGCATGAACATAAGAATTGCAACAAGAATCTTTATTCTTTAGATGCTTAATATGTATACACTACTTGTAAGTTTTGTCATCTTTTAGCTCTTGTCATTGAAAATATGGACAGGGAAGTTTGTAGATCCTTGAGTCGAGCACTTATAAAGCATTTCTGTGGACCAGGATTATATCTGAAAGAGGCAGAGAGAGTGTAAAAGAAGCCTGGAGCAAATCACAACTTTTATGGTGCTTCAGATACACAGAGTTACCTAACGTCACAATAAAACCAGCAGAGTTATAAAGTCTCATATAAACGGGCTGTTCCAGAGAGCATTCTGTACACACAGCGAAACTAAACCACATACAAATACACATGAGGAGATCGTGATTTAATATGACCCATTCTAAATGAACGGGTTGGTATAAGGTTTAGGAAAAACAAATTGAGAGTTAAAACAATCCAGGAAAGTTTAAACCAGGACAAATGACGGAATGGTCTTACCTCAACATGTTCAAACGTCTTCAGCGTCTTTTATCCTGGTTGACACTCGATGCAACTTAAAGGCACAGTTCACATAAAAATGGCCTTTTCCATGGACATAACTTTGCGTACATTATATCGTTCCAATGCAGTCATTCATAGTGAAAATGTCTAAAGGCATATGGTACAGTAGCTCTGAATGAAGAACAGTATGAATTTAATTGTATATAAATATTACTCTGTATATTAATTGGCTATTTTACTGTAACGAGGACACTGTAAAAAGGGAAACCACAAACTTTGCCCAAATCCAGACATGAAATTTAATTCTCAGTGACACTAAACCTAAGTCTATTCAGCAGTAACAGCATTCTCTATTATTTTAATTTAAATTTTTGCTCAAATTCTGATTTTACGAATGTCCGTTTGGATAAAAGTGTAAGTCAAGTGATTGATCATGATTGTAAATGTACATGTTTTGAATTAGAAACTGTTGCCAAATAATTTTTACAATTATGAGCAAATTAAAATTCCTATTTGAATGGATTTTTCGTGCAGGTCTTTTGAAGCCATGTGATAGCTCAGAGGAACAAAAAAGGTGGAAACAACTTAAAAAGATGACCCAGCATTTTTTATTTACTCACCCTCAATTGGTTCCAAACCTTTTTAGTTTCTTTTTTTCTGTTGAACACAAAGGAAGATAATTTGAAGAATGTTAGAAACTGGTAACCATTGACATTCATAGTAGGAAAAATAAATACCATGGAAGTCAATGGTTACCAGTTTCCAGCATTATTCAAAACAACCTCTTTTGTGTTGGTTGAAAAAAGAAAAAAAGAAACTCAGGTTTATGACAAGTGAAAGGGTGAGTGAATGATGATAGAAATTTTAGTTTTGGGAGAACAGTTCATTGGTTATTTATGAAAATCCTGGTAACTCACTACAGCACAAACACATCAAAATGTTCATTACTTTAACTAAGTACTTAAAAGAACAATTATGCTGTAATAAAATCTTGTATTCAGGTTCAGAACAGATATAAGATGTGTTATCCCTTTTGTAAGGTGTACAAAAACACTAAACAGTAATGGCTATATTTCTGACCAATAAAACATATTGCATGTGTCAAATGTTGCCTAATTTCAAAGTTAGCTCTGTTATTTAAAGAATATCTAAGATGTTCATACTGTTATTGATAATTTAGACAGAACTCACACTCAAAAACTACTACTTACACTGCTGCTTACAAACTATTTACACTCAAAAAACATATTTTTGCTGCTTGTTCAAACTAGTTATTTATAATGAGCTGAATTCACACACTTCTGGAGCTTTTTGGGATAACTTAATTGTTTTATGGGGCGCCACGGTGGCGTAGTGAGTAGCACGTTCGCCTCACAGCAAGAAGGTCGCTGGTTCGATCCCCGGCTGGGCCAGTTGGCATTTCTGTGTGGAGTTTGCATGTTCTCCCCGTGGTTGCGTGGGTTTCCTCCGGGTGCTCCGGTTTCCCCCACAGTCCAAAGATATGCTGTACAGGTGAATTGGGTAAGCTAAATTGTCCATAGTGTGTGTGTGTGTGTGAATGAGAATGTATGGATGTGTTTCCCAGAGATGGGTTGCGGCTGGAAGGGCATCTGCTGCGTAAAACAAATGCTGGATAAGTTGGCGGTTCATTCCGCTGTGGCGACCCCGGATTAATAAAGGGACTAAGCCGAAAAGAAAATGAATGAATGAATAATTGTTTTATGTTCAATTGACTTAAATTAGCAAAAACAATCAAGTCGATTCGTGTTGGAACAACATTAAGAAATTGTGTGGAACCCTGCAATTTATTACAGTGTATTTAATATGAGCATTTTGGGGGAAAAATTAATTGTTTTATGTTCAATCTACTTAAATTAATTATGTTAAATTAATGATTTGTATTGGGGCAACATGAAAGAACTGTGTGGAACCCTACATTAAAGGAAAACAACTTATTATAACACGACATAATACCAAAAGAGTGGAAGGAAAAAATCTTATCATGCCCCACACATATTACAAGATATTTCAAGTGTTCTGAAGCAAGATCTCTAAGAACAAAAATGTAATGAAAATCTTGGTGTTAACTTACTATCTTGGTGTGATCTTACTATAGTAATCAGCCAATTATGCATAATTACATCTAGCAACCTTAAAACAAATCATAATCCTAATTCTATGAGTGCATGTTTTTAATTACCATTACTCAGTATTCAAAAGTAAAATTACACTACAACAAGAACGCCACAGACTATTTCCAAAACCTTTTGTGTGACAAAAACACTAATTCAACACTTGTGGCACATCTAGTACATGCTTCAACTGTATCATTAACTAATACAGTATGATCAGTAAATTGCTTCCCGTCATCCATAAAAAAGTGGTAAGCTGCATGGCATGTATCCTCAGATAAATACATTAGCATCTTTGTCTCCCCCATGCAGCTCCACAAGGTGAGTTCTTATCTTCCGCCTTCAAACTGTGACTGAACGCTATTGATCCTGAGCATGTTGTCATTCAAATGATAATTAGAGCAGGGTTACGGGTCAGGCTGAGATCCGTTTGAACATCTGGATGAGAGTTCCTCAAGGACAATGCAAACAGCAGGACTTCTGAACCTCTCCAGGCCGTGGTCCATTATACAAATTATCTAATTAATTCCAACACTCCGATGCGCGTCAGCTCACTGGCCAACAAACCAGACTGAAAACACTGCTCTAGGGGGAAACGACACACAAATGGACGCTTTGCTGTAATGTGTTTTTATGATTTTCATCTATTGGCGAAACTTGTATTATTTATAATGTCTCAGAGAAGCAGAGAGTTAATATACAGGCTCTTGAAATAATCAGTTTAATGGAACATTTGCAGGAAAGTTTGTCTACATTTAGAAATAAAAGTACAAAAGCTCTCACTGTTATGGTTTGCTATCAAACGGTACATTCTTGTACTTTTTACATACAAATTTGTACATTTAAGGTATAATACAGGCCCCTTTAGGTGCTTATAATTTTAAGGTGCAAATATGGATCCTTTAGGGTAATTTTAAGTACAAAAATTTTCTTTTTAAAAGGACAGAGACAGCTTTTGTGCAATAATTTCAGAGAGTGTAGTTTAAAAGGTTTTAAATATTTAGCACTATTAAAAAAAGAGTTTACAGTTAAGAAAAAAGATAAAAAGACCACTTGAGATCAGTTTTATTTCACCAAATATTAAAATAATAGTATAAAATATTAGTATATTGTCTGAAAATATGAGTATACTCATTGAGTGCATGTGTATGTTGTCATATTACAATTATGAGTGATATTTTGTCAAATAAAGGCTGTAACTGACATGATTTTTGTTACATTTTGAATAATTGTTGTCTGTAGTTTACAGAATAAAACAGAAATTATATTTTTATATAAAATAATATTATAATATATTTATTAATACATTTATTTATTCACTTAATTACTAGAATGAAACAAAACTCCTACACTGTCAGAAATAAAGGTACAGGAGCTGTCACTTGGGCAGTACCTTTTCAAAAGATACATATTTGTACCTGAAGGGTCCATAATGGTACCTCAAAGGTACTTTTTAGGTACATTTGGGCACTAATATGCACCTTTGAGGTACCACTGTGGACTCTTTGGGTACAAATATGTATCTTTTGAAAAGGATCTGCCCCAGTGACAGCTCTTATACCTTTATTTCTGAGAGTGTAGTATATGCTATTAAACAAACATAAACTAAGACTTAGCACAATAGTATTCAAACTGCTGCTTATTAATAATAAGGTGGTGGTAGGGTATAGATATTGGGATCAGGGATGTAGAATGAAATGTAATTATTTATTAAAAATCATTCATTGGCTTATGTCTAAAAATTTATTTATTTATTTATTTACTGAATTACTAGAATGAAACAGAACTACTAGTATGTGCTTGTGCAAACACACAAACAAACAAGCAAATATATAAATGAAGCTAGAGTATTTTAGACAGACATAAGCTATAGTCATTAGTTGTCTATATACATGTCTTTAGTTTACAGAACAAAACAGAAATTATATTTTACCAAAATCCATGCTTATTTTTTTCAAAGCTGAATGTATTACACATTTTTGGAATTAAAAAAGAAACCTCAATTTTAAAGAAAATAAAAACACTGTGTATGGTCGCAAACTTTGCTTTGCCATTATTACAACAAACTTGTAAAGCAAACCCACTTAATTTCAATGGCTAACAAAATAAGAAACATTTTAGAAGAAAACTAAATACAGATTGATTTACGCATACACTTATCTATGTGGAATAAACATACACTTACAATTGAAATGTTTAAATAAACCAATCTTAGTGTCATTCTACTGAATGGACGATATATAATGTGCATGTCGACTTAGATCATGCAAATTTACCAGTTTCTGATAAGCAAGGCTGTGAAAGGGAAAAACAGGCCAGTGTTTGCAGGTGACGATTGCTAAATAGAGATAGTTGCCTTTATTGTCAATGCATGTCTGTGTGTATGTGTCAAGTGTGGGCTGTGAACACTTGCGGAAACGTCTTATCTGACTTTATGTGAACATACTGTTTGCATGTTATGATGTAAATGAACAAACTAAACTGTTTTTGATACGGACATGCAAATACACAAGTCTGATGTAAATGAGAGCGCCTGGGGACGAGACGGACAAACAATGCAAATATTGCCCTCTTGTGGCTCCCCTGCTGCCAAATGCAGAGCGTAAGAGACTCCTGTCATTGCCCGTGTGCTTCAGGATTCTGAGTAAAGCACAAAATGCTACTGTTTAAAAGATCTGCCAACAGTTATGATGTGGTCAGCGTCATTTTCATACAGTTCAAAATCTACTTTTGCAGTTACAAGCTTAAACAAAAAGCAAATCTTGTGGGAATCTGTATTTTACTGCTTCTTTTTGAACCTTCTTTTGAATAAACAGGGTTTGATAATGGTGTCTGAATTCAAAACAGGATTCAATTGTTTGTTCTGCTAGAGTTAAGTTTAAAATGTAGAAATACATGGAAATACAAAAAGTGTACTAAATACTTAAGAAAATTTTAAAAATAAGCTTATCAACCAATATAAATACGTATATTATTCAGAACTTACTCGTTTACATTTTATTATTTATTAAAACAATTTGATTGGCTCGTGTCTAGAAATGTATTTATTTACTTAATTACTAGAATAAAACAAAATTCCTAGTATGTGCTTGTGCAAACACACACCAAATAAATAAATGAAACAAGAGGGTTTTAGACAGACATGAGCACATGAAAGAATTTGAACAAATAATAAAATGTATGATAATAATTACTGAACTGATTAAGTACTGAACTGGTCATAATTACTCTTGTTTTTGTACATCTTGTAATTTCCTTTGTTTTTAAAAACAGAAAGTTACATTTTAATAATGAGACACGTATTATCAAGTACATATTATTCACTGTAAAAAATGCTAGGTTCCGCACAATTCCTTCAAGTTGTCCCAACACGAATCGATTAAGTTAAACGTTTTTTTTTTTTACAAATTTAAGTAAATTGAACATAAAACAATTAAGTTGTCCTTAAAAACAATCAAGAACAGCTCATTTTAAATAAGTAGTTTGAACAGTGTGCTGACATGTTCATAACAATTAAAATTTCCCTTCATTTAAACACATATTATGTAGCTGGAAAATGTCTGATCTTTTAAATTATACTGAAGAGAAATCTAGGCCAATCTAAATCAAGTTATTCTCACAGTATATTGATGATATGATATGATGTTCTAAATGAATGTGATAAACACGTTTGAACAAAACTAATCAAAAAGTAATCAGATTACTTTACCTGAAATACGATAGAATATGTTTTGTCCAATAATCTGTATTCAGTTAGAGACTACAAACTGTAAGCCATCTATATCACACTTCACACACATCACACTTTATTTGAAGGAACAATTCTCACTATTAACAAACCATTAACTAAGACTTTTAGCTCAATACTGACTTGCTGCTTATTAACAGTAAGTTGGCAGTTGTGTTTAGATATTGGGCAGGATCAGAGATGTGAAATAAGATTTTACTTCATAAGAATTAATAAAAAGTCAATATCGTAGTAGTAATAAGCCAGTGGTTAAGCTTACACTTTATTTTAAGCTGACATAGTTCAGTGTATCTATTCATTGAACTACCAAGTACAAAACAACTACTTGTACTGGAATGTGGTTTGTTTAGGGTTAGTTACATGTAATTATGCATAATTTATTGTAATTAGTATACTTAGCGCATGTAACATATGTAACTGTCACCTTACAGTACATCATAGTTAATAAGGGGAGTTTGTATTTAAGGTCTTACCAAATGAATGATGAATTTTAAGAACATATTTGTTTCGTATTTCTCTGGTTTCCAATGAAAATCTTTCATCTTGAAGCACAGGCACTAGAGAACAACAGTTCACAAGTACCCGAAGAAACTGCGAAATAGCATTAAACTTCTGAATCGAATCCAACCTTTCCCTCTTCCAATGTCACTTAAAGTCACAGCTAATTTATTTGTCGCTTAATACTGACAGACAAAGGTCTCCATTTCAGCTCGGAGCCTCTGAAACAGGTTTATCTATGCGGGTTATTAACCTTGACCCGCTGCAAATCCACTTCACTTCCAGGGGCCTCCGGTCCCACGCCATACATTTTTATGCCCTTAAGAAGTTGGGCTACAGTACAGGCTGTCCCATCGCTCAGAGCGCTTTAAACTCATCTTAATTGTCACATGGGAGCCGACGACGGGCACCTTAATTGATCTGACCTTTAGCTGCGCTTTTTAATTTCCAATCCGCCTTTCATTGTTCCATCTGCCACTTTTAAAACGACATCTGGTTAACTGTACTTTACCGGGTGATCTCTGTTCGGTTATTTTTAAAACGTAATGTATGCTTCAACAGATGTTAGTTTTTATAGACTAGGAGCAAAACTGCATTTATTCGCGGCGTGTGCAATAGTTCCTGCGAGCAATTCAAATATTGACACCAGGAATTACAAGCCTCTTGGCCGTCAGTGAACTCTGCTATTATGTGGAGGCTTCTTACTTTGCAGCCTATTAGCAAACATCAATTCAGCCTCTATTTTCTCTCATCGTATGGCATAAATAAAACATAAGCCTGCAGTTTATAAAGCGATAAACATTATTTTTGCGGCGCAGGACTCATTTTAACAAATATGACTGCTGTCAGCAATAAAGGCAGACAATCTGCTTGAATAAATAACATACAAATGCTGTTGGAGGGGAGATTAAAACATGCTTACTGTAAAACAATTGCGTTGTCTATCGGAAGGTCGTGTGATAGAATGGCATAAAGGGAGCCAATCGTGTACAGTCAGGTCCTGAAGGCATTTGGAGGATTATTGTTGTGGATGTGTAAATAAGACTTAATGCCTTAAAGCATTTTCCTCTTTGGGTGTGTTACTGTAAATAGGATGTAAAATATGATCTTGGAACTACATCTACTGTACATCTTTTCCATTGATAATCTTCTGTGTCTGTGTTAACATTTTACAAACAAAGTGAGTTATATTATGCCATCACTTCTGGAAAGAAAGAAAGTAATGGCATTGTTTTCTTTATATAGGATATACAGTTATGGAAATACAGACCACTTGAAAATTCTCCCATTCTCTGGATTTATGATTTCTTGCTATGTATTTTTAGTAAAACATCAATTTTTGTTTCATTCTGTAAACTGCTGACAACATTACTTCAGCAAACTAAGTTTTTTTTGTGGATAAAATATCAAAAAAGGCGCAATGTCAAACATGTTTGTATTCATTTTTAGACAATGCAGAACCAATGTTTAAACTTAAGAAGAGCTAATAAATCCATAATTTGGGAAATAACCCTGATTTTCAGATTGACCAACTTTCATTTCCTGAAGAAAAATGAAATGTACATACACTCATCAGCCACTTTATTACTGTAGGTATGCCTTGCTAGTACCGGGTTGGACCCACTTTTTCTTTTAGAACTGCCTTAATCCTTCTTGGCATAGATTCAATAAGGTACTGAAAATATTCCTCAGAGATTTTGGTCCATATTGACATGATAGCCTGCAAATCTCCCATTCCACCTCATCCGAAAGGTGCTCTATTGGATTGAGATCTGGTGACTGTGGAGGCCATTTCTGTACAGTGAACGCATTGTCATGTTCGAGAATTCAGTATGAGATGATTTGCACTTTATGACATGGCGTGTTATCCTGCTGGAAGTTCAGTAGCCATCAGAAGATGAATACACTGTGGTCAACAATACTCAGGTAGTACTTAGTTGGTACTAATGGGCACTTAGTGTGTCAAGAAAATTTCCCCCATACCATTACACCACCAGCAGCCTGAACCATTGATACAAGGCAGGATGGATTCATGTTTTTATTTTGTTGACACCAAATTCTGACCCTACCATCCGAATTGATAAGAAATTTGAGTTTAACGAACAGTTGGACAGGTGTACCCAACAAAGTGGCCGGTGTCTGTATTTAGAAATAGAGTAAAACAAATGTTACATTTAAATCAAGTTATTTATCATTAGTACCATCATCCTTTACTCTGTTAAAAATAAATGTCAAATTTTCATTCCAAAACAATTTTTTTTTTAATACAGGATCAAAAATTTGCTCTTCATACTGAATTTCATCGCTGCAAAAGCCCTCTCTCACAATCACATGCATGAACGGAATATTTTTTTTTAAGTAAAACATCTCAACATTCGTAGACACTGACCAATCCCATTATTTTCTGTTCATCTCCACTTTTGTCCTCATGATGAAACCACACTAGTGAACAGATGAGAAAGCTGTGCCTGAGCTCCACAAACTCTCTTTCACATCCTCACACGACGGCTTGTCGATTTTTACATCCCTGCTTGAGAACTTAATTGTCTGCCTTTACATTTTCCGATAGATAAATTTCCTAAAGCACGTATTTTCACGGAGATGACTGTACCTTCAGGGGTGTTAAATTAATGGCATTTAATTGACTAATTAAATGCTTATTGATTAGCAAGTTCCTAGGTGATGAGGACGCAGGAAATGGCTACTTTTACGCATGAAAAACTGCCCATTTTATTCCATTCTCCATTCCAGGCACATCAGAGACTGTGGACAACAGTTTTTGTGCATAAAACCGGGGCTTTCTGAAAGTATTGGATTGTGAAGTGCAAACTTAAAATCTTTTTCAAATTTCATTTAAATCGAATATATTAGCTACAATCATGGAGTTTTAAACATGCTTGACTTTCTGGTATCACTTTATATAGATGGTCCCTTTAACGCACTTTGTTGAATTTAAGTTACATTACATCTACATGCCAACTAATTCTCATTAGAATATAAGAAAGCTGATAGGTTGGGGTTAGGGTTACTGTAAATTGACATGTATTTGCAAAGTTTCTTATAGTCAGTTAAATGTCTGTTGAAGGAGCAGTATCAGCAGATATTGAGCATACAGTATATTAATACTCAAATAAGAAGTAAATGGTATGTAGTTGCAATGCAACTTTTAGTCAACGAAATGTGCAATAGGGACCATCATAATAAACCGACTTTCTTCCATATCTAAAAAAAAACCCTCATTGTTAACTATAAAAGTATCATAGTAGACATACAACAGCTTTGTGTGAGAAATGCTTATTATTATACTTAAGCAATAATTGCAAGTGAATGTGTTCATCTTTTTTCTTCTTCTTTTTTTCAAGCAAGGCTTAAGCTTAAAGTGACGCAATGACATGCTGCAATCCTCCTCTTGGGTTTTTAGTGATGAAAAAAAAAACAATGTGATAATCATTGTTACAAACCGGGGAATTAAACTGGATTATCAATAAGTGTTGTTAACAAAGTTTACTTGAATTGCTGTTGAATTGAATTGAATTTAATCTGTGACAAAGGCATATATCAGTAAACTGATTTTTCATCAGTGCAATGGTTTACATGTAAACATGCTCACTGTTGTGTAAACTGTACCATAAGTCACGACGAGTTTAGTCGGATTTCAGTTGAATTTTTTAATCAATGGTTTAGACTATGAACTTAATCGACTGATTAAGATCTGACAATTCATTTAAGAATCACAAAACTGCTACATATTTCATGAACACACTAATACACTCACTGAACATTGTAATATTATTACATGTAACTAATTTTTCTTTTGGAGGGACACTATATACTGTATAACTGCAGGTTAACTATGTTTATATGCTGCCAACCTTTTATACAACTTAACTTTTCTGATTTTGACTGTAATGTAAAGATGACCTTGTGTGAAGCTGCTTTAAATAAATATACAGTATAAAATAGTAACTGTGAAAAAAGCTATTCAAGTAAACTTGAATTGAACTAATCTGATTATCAAGACTTACATTAAGTTTTGACTTTCACAAAGTTCTAAGAAGTGAATTTAAAGGAAGAGTTTAGTTTATGGTTTTATTTTGGTTCTCACAAGATGAATAAAAAGGATTAAATCAAACAATTCCTATAAATGACATCTCTCTATTCTGTACACCAGACTTGGGTTGTAAGCAGCTACAAGTTGCAGCGAGGTACTGGTCGTGGCCTCTTTTCCTTGACATAAGTGTAAATACAGAACAGGTTAATTCCCTTTGAGCGCCGTGTGTTTGTGTGTGTTTGTATTTTTATAGCAGAGAGACTTTGACATGTTTCCTTGCTCAAGGTCAGAACAGCATTGCTCTCCACCCACTGATGGACGCACGTGGTCCCTCCAGAGCGCGTTTGCTTGTGTGCGTGTTCACCCCAGAACATCTGTTCACCACCAGCCCTGACCGCTCTGATCTGACACCACCCTCGGCTTGATCGTACCACCCAATTCCCTCTCCGGGGCCAGATGGCGGCCTGCTCCCTCCTTCATACCCCTCTTTCCCTTCCTCTCCCCTACTGGAGCCGCTTCTGCAATAGCCACCCGCCCCACAGGTATCGCCCCAGGCTCGGGCCCTGCCACTCACTGTTGACCAGCCTCTGGTGGCTTCACTGGTCCCTCCTGTCAAAAGACAAATTGTTCGACAGCCTGAGCTTTTATGAATTCAGCCCTGAGGTCTAGGGCTCAGGAAAATAGGTTAAGGAAAATCCTTGGCCCAAGCTCTGCAACTTTGAGTCGGAAGTCGAGGTTTTCGAGAAAGTTGGAGTTTAGACAGGTAGAAGTCAACAACGGAAGCTGGAGGCAATTTGATTTAGTTACTAAAGGCTGAACGTATTGGACATCGGGTTAGTTTTCGAAGCAGTCAAATCGGTGTATGCATGCGCTTTCAGCAGCTTCCTGTTGTTGGAGAAATACAACATAAAGGGAAAACTCAAAACCCAGGAATTTAGTTGGCTATTTGCATGATTTATTTGCATTTTTAGCAACCAATTCAGTAAATGAATTTTGCAAATTAGGTTAACGGACAAAATTGGATGCAAATTTCATTCAACCTCCAGGAACAACTCATCATAGAGGCCTCTTTAAAAAGATTGAAGTTAATTTGATTAGATACAGTATGTGGTATGTCGTTATAATGCACTTCTACATTACTAGATCAATTACTGTCATGATCAATAGACAAGGGTTCAGTCCTATTTTGGAGCAACAGATGGTTTAAACCCAGGGTGCATTAACATGGCACCAATTTGAACTAAAAATGGACCATTTTAGTCTTTTACTTATGACAATTTAGTACTAATTTTTGGTGTTGTGTAAACTACAGAAATGTGATTTTGTGAAAGGAGAAGCATTATATGCATTATATCTTTAGCATACAAGCATGCATGACAGCCATAGATGGACTACAGGACCATATTTGTGCATAGTGTGTTATCACCAACTACTGACAGGGTGTGTGTAATGTTTTAGTTGTTCAGACAGATCCATGTGAACATAGATGATTTTGACAATGTTTCCATCTGTACGTGAGTCGTGCAATAGTATCTGGACGCAGGCTTTATGATGCAAGCTGAGATTGCATTATTTAGACATGCAATGTCAGACACAATGCACTCAATGGAGCTAGTGATGTCACTGTGAGGGGTAGGGTTAGGGGTAGGGTTAGGTGAGCCCATTAAAAAGCACTGCATGCAGTTCAGATTGCATCTGAACCAGGTCTGCATCCAGACCCCCTTGGGTCGTGAGACTTTTTAAAGATACAAAGAAAAGAACATTCGCCTTTTTAGTAGACCAATAACATGTAAAAGTACCCTTAAATGCCAAAACTGGCAAATGAATTTGCTCAATTACCTGAGAAGAACAAGCCTACAATTTAAAGGATTAGTTCACCTAAAAATGAACCCATGATTTACTCATAATGCAAGATGAATTGTATTGTATGCATAGCACTGTATTAAATATGCACTTTATTAAACTTACTTTGAACTATTTAAGAGAAACAGCTGCCTATTGCCCTTGAAGAGTTTAAAAGAGACTTTTTTTCAATAAATCTAATTGGATTTGATTGAAAGAAGATTTATATACACCTACTGTAGGATGACTTGAAGGTGAGTAAATCATGGGCTAGTTTTCATTTTTGGGTGAATTACTGAAACTATTTAACCCTTATATTATCCTTGGGGTCAATTTGACCCCATTCGATGTTAAACGTATGTACATATATAGTTGACTTTTTTCTTTTTTTCTTTTTTTTGCTTCAGATTAAATGACTTTTTCCTAATTTAATGGGGAAAACTTGGTAAACATAAAATTAACATGCCATTAATTTTCAATGCCCTGTACACATTTTGTAACATCTGTGTTCTATGGGGTCACTTTGATTATGATTTTATAACATGCACAAATATTGTATATGTTAAGTATAATAAAAATAATTTATAAAAAAACCCCGAACACAATCATACCTGTAGTGTTGCGAGAACCACTCACAGTTCACATGACATGGGGGTAGGGGGAACCCTAATTCTCACGAGAACTTTGATATTTCTCGTGCAATGGGGAAGGGAAAACCTCATTCTTGCAAGAACTTTGATATTTGCCATGTTTTTTTGTGGGAGGGGAAAACATAATTCACATGGTGTTCATTGTAGGTGCAAAGATATAAAAGCTTGCACTAATGCTTTCTAAACTATTTCTTTTTTTGCTCTGTGGGCTCTCTCTTTAAGCTCTCTCAATTGAAAATGGCCTCTAAATAAAGGTTTTCTGTCAGTGAGATTTTGTCACAGGTTTTCGACACTGAAAGTGACATAGAGGAGAATGTGTCTGAGACAGGATAATCTTGAGGAGGACCCTGATTATGATGCATCCTCCTCAGGTGAGAATGGAGTTAAGTGTTGAGTTATTGTTGACCCTCCTGTTGTCTCTCAACCACCAACAGACACATAACCTTTCTTAAAATGTAAAATTATTATGGCCCTGCTCCACACATGAACGTCAGGATAAACTTAGTGCTGCTTATGTCATCAAAATGGTTCCAGGGCCCACCAGATATGCTGTCAGTTATGTTCAAGACATACAATCAGCATTTCAGCTTTTCATTACACCATCAATTGAAAAGTATATACTTGAAATGACAAACTTAGAGGGGAGGAAGGTCTATGGGGACAGCCGAAAATGATTTGCAAGCCTCCACTGGGTTGCTCATTTTGACAGGAGTGTGCAAGTCCAAAGGAGAAGCAAAAGCAATCCTTTGGAATGCTGACACTGGAAGATGTCTCTGAAGACATTCCATGTTTTCTCCCATATCATAAACTTTGATGACAAAGAAACAAGGCAGGGCAGAAAAGAGCGTGACAAACTCACAGCAATACAGGATGTACTGTACGGGACAAGTGGGTCCAGCGATTGCCCTTTCTTTACAATCCAGGCCCTAATATCACTGAGGATGAATGTCTGGTTTCATTTCATGGCCTCTGTTCCTTTAGACCTGTGGTTCTCAACTGGTTTGGCCACGGGACCCACATTTTTACATGGTCATCAAGCCGCGACCCAAATTTTTAGGAACTGTAATATAATGTTAGGAATTATAATTAATTTGCATTTATTTGTTAACATACACAAGTAGTGAAATAAAAATCATGAGAAAATCAGCAAGACTTACATATAAACAATATTTTATTGCTGACATTTAACAAAATGTATCAAATTACAGAAATATTACTAAGTAAAAATGAAAAAACACTGTAAACAGTGGTTAGGGTAAGGAAAGGTTGTTACCATAAACAAAACTGAACTGATAATAAAACATTAACACTGATCCTGTTGAACAGAACAAACCAGCAAATTGTAAAATGATTAAAATATTCATAACCATTTTTACATCTAATATGACAGCAATTATAAACATCATTTTCACTTAACAGTAATTTGGGAAGATAATGAGATAACTGAGGATGTGCTTTACTAATGTGATAAGAGTTTCAAAGTCAGGAGTGATGGTAGACAGTGCTACCCGAAGATTGTGCTCTATGTACAACCTGTTTCTTTGCTTGGAGTCAAGCTGCACCAAGGAAGATAAGCCACTTTCATACAAGTACGTAGTTCTGAATGGGATGGGTTTGATCGCACTCCACTGAATTTCTTTTTCAGCGTCTTATCACATGAAAGCTCCACGAGCTGACTCTCTATGTTGCTCGGCAATGTGATGCTTTCCACGTCGATTCCAAAGGGATCGGTTGTCGTGCACGCATTTCAAAATAAAAGTCAGGTTTACGCAAAACACATTAAAAATTAAACTTTAAACTTTTTTGACCACACACTCCGCGACCCACTGAAAATGTTCCTGCGACCCAGTTTTGGGAAACACTGCTTTAGACAATACATGCCTAGCAAACCATGTTTGTTTTTCTTGGTGTCAGATTGACCCCATACATAATTGTGTTCCAGTCCTTGATAAAAGAAATTGTTATTCTTTCTATATGTTATAAATAACAAAAATATAAGTACAAAACTAATAAAACACCTCACAGCAGGAAGATCGCTGGGTCGAGCCTCGGCTGGGTCAGTTGGCTAAATTGTCCATAGTGTACAGTATGTGTGTATGTGGATGTTTCCCAGTAATGGGTTATGGCTGGAAGGGCATCCGCTGTGTAAAACAAATGCTGGATAAGTTGGTGGTTCATTCCGCTGTGGCGACCCCAGATTAATAAAGGGACTAAGCCGACAAGAAAATGAATGAATGAATGAATTTTAGGTGAAACAGTGAGTTTTCATGAGTATTACATGATTTATAAAATTGTTTATAATAATGCAATAGGTAACCCGAATGTATAAGGGGCAGGAAGAGGGGGTTGGGAATGGGGAGTGGGGGTGGGGGTGTATTTCAGAGTGTTGTTAAGTAATCAACAAAGACATCAATTACCTGACACTAACTTTTGGCAAAAAAAAAAAAAAAATCATATTCGGGAGGTTTTAAATTGCAGTGGTCAAACTGACCCCAGTGGGAAAAAGGTGTTTGCAGATTTTAGGGTAAGAGGAGGGTTAAAAAATAATCAACTATATTATAGAGGGTTTTTATTGTCACCAATTTGTCAATTTTTTGTATATGTGGCTATTATAGAGAGACAGCAAAGCAACCTTTTATTAAATACTTTTTCTGCTAAAACCATGGAAAAACATGTGTAAGCCTCAAAATCATATAGAGATGTACTTAATAAGTGTAATATTATGACAAACTAAATTTAATAGCCTCGATTTGTTAAACACTTGTAGGTCTTTAGTACTCTAATGTAAATATGCTTTTTTTGCGATCCAATTAATTAGTTCATGCAAAACATGAAAATAATTGATCTTTCTCAGAAGAAGTAATCAGCAAAATATGCAAGTTTCATTTGGTTCAGTGGCATTGTTTACATTCTGCTCTCCAATGTAGCCGACTAATGACATGTTGTGCAAACACTCTATAGATTATATCACAAAATTTACATTCAACAATAGAAATCAACATAACGCTAACAACAGCATCACTTGATCATTATTCATTGTCAGAGTCTCAGTTCGTGGTTTAAAGATCTTGCCATCTACAACAGGAAATGACTCTTAAATAATCGATTGCCAGTGAACATTTAGACGCACCCGCAGGAAGAAAGTCTGATTTCTGTTGTAAATTCCAGATTGCACTAATTAAAACCTTTTTTCACTGTATAAAGGAAGGTGCAGACTTCTTAAACACTTACATACCCAATAACTCACAAAATTTCTTCCTGACCTGAGCTTTCAGGTATGTGGTCAAGCTGCCAAATCCACGCAAAAGACTTTAATTCAGCGATTTCAACAGCTGAGTAACCCAAACACACTCTGTTCCTATACAAACAGCCTGTGTGCAGGGAGCTCTCCAGCATGTAGCAAACAGCACCTGAAAAGCTGAGGGAATTTTGATACAACAATGCCCTCCTTCAGATGCTCTGGTAACCACGGATAAGGCACAAAAATAGGAGATCATTAAGTGGCCACAATATGAATCTTTTTAATTACTCATCCTTTCCTTAGTCATTAACGAGAGGGGAAGCTTCTAGTGATAATTCGTGTAATTGGACAATGGGCATCTCTCATTCAATTATTGACCACTGTCTCTGTTAGTGCACTGATACTTTGCTTTGCTTGCTAAGACCATATGACTGTTTAATCTACTGTAGGGTCTATATTTCCACAACACACTGTTCACTGTGGACATATGGAATAAATTTATTATTTAACACGAGGCAAAAGTATCCTTGCACTTTATACAACGCAAATTAAGATTAGAGAAAAAGCTAGCATTTGAATTTATCCTAACATGAGTAAAAACGGTTTTAAGTATACAGTCAAGCCTGAAATCATTCATACACCTGGCAAATTCTGCCACTTTTTGTTCAAAGGTAATAAAAGTGGAGAAATATTTTTCCATTCAAAAAGATAATAATTCTGATTGAATAAAAGTAACTTCATGTCAGAACTTGCCAGCAGTATGAAGAATTGTCAGGCTTGAAAGGGTTGCACAGTATCGATATGGCATCAATATGGCAATGTGATCATCTGCAATAGTCACATCGCGGGATACATAATGTTTTTAACTGATCATTTTCATGTGTTTTTTAGGCCTGTGACTGTATAATGACTTTCAAAGAATTCAGGTATATTAAATAATACCATTTGTAACTAATAACAATTACTTTGATTGAATTATTTTTAGGGCGCCACGGTGGCCGAGTGGTTAGCACGTTCGCCTCACAGCAAGAAGGTCGCTGGTTCGATCCCCGGCTGGCCCAGTTGGCATTTCTGTGTGGAGTTTGCATGTTCTCCCCGTGGTTGCGTGGGTTTCCTCCGGGTGCTCTGGTTTCCCCCACAGTCCAAAGACATGCGGTACAGGTGAACTGGGTAAGCTAAATTGTCCGTAGTGTATGTGTGTGAATGAGAATGTATGGATGTGTTTCCCAGAGATGGGTTGTGGCTGGAAGGGCATCTGCTGCGTAAAACAAATGCTGGATAAGTTGGCGGTTCATTCCGCTGTGGCGACCCCGGATTAATAAAGGAACTAAGCCGAAAAGAAAATGAATGAATGAATGAATTATTTTTATTTTTATCATTTATTCACTGTACCTGAATTCAGTTAGACTCGGAAAACGATAAAGCATTGTTTTTTTCAATTGTATCTTTTTTTTATTGTATTTATCTATGCTTGAAGGTTGTTTATTATATTTTATGCAGATGCACTTCTCTACAGAACCATCCCAAACGTTCATTCATTCATTTTCTTTTCGGCTTAGTCCCTTTATTAATCCGGGGTCGCCACAGCGTAATGATCCGCCCATCCCAAACAGTCTAAAATAATTAATTCTTTGCAAATAGAGATATTCAAGTCATCATGTGAAACTGTATTCATATCGCAGAAAAACAAAATATCGTAATGTTAGATTTTCTCTCCGATATTGTGCAGCTCTATTGTGAAGCACAGAATAATAAATCTTGAGATTTAAAAATGAACACTGACCAAAATTAGACAATGCTTTCAGATACCTCATAGTTACTAGTGTTAAACTGTATAACGCACATAGAGGACAGATTAATTCAAAGACCTTCTGTCTCTCCTCGAAACGATTTCACTTCTGGTCACAAGGAAGGTCTTTTAGGAGGGGCTAATAGTGCAGGTTTCGTTCATCCATACTTCAGTGTTCTTTCATTTGTTATCAACAACCATCTTCCAACAATCCAATCAGTTCCCAAAGGTGGAAATCATTCACCGCCCAGCATATTTTTTTTCTTCTAATTTTAAGATCGTTTCAAGTGGATGTACGACGCAATAGAGAAAAAAGGATAATCTTAACTTCCCTTTCACAGTGGCTTGAAGAGAGTTTGCTCTGCATTGACCTTATCACAAGAAAGCCAATACACTGTAAAAAATGCAGGGTTCAACACAAATCGTTCATGTTGTCTCAACACAAATCGATTAGGTTAACTTAACACTTTTAACAAATTTATGAAGATTGGACATAAAAAAATTAAGTTGTTCCAATAAAATCTCAAGAATTTTGTTGTTTCAGCTCAGTGTACTAAGCTTTGCTGAGTCTTATGTTATGTGGACAAAGATTCAAAGTTCACTTTAGAAACAAAACTAGATTAATTTATTTGGGTCTGATGGAAAAAATCATATTCATCATCAAGCTGCAAAGACCCAAAGTGTGTTAAGAAGTCAGGTCAAGGACGAAGTGTCATGGTTTGAGGGATGTTTTCTGCAGCAGGAGTTCGGCCTTTTAGACAGCTATGGTAAAGTGAATGATTTTTAAGAAATCTTTCTGCTACATGTGGTACCTCCCTGTGTGTACTGCACAGCCAATCATTTTGAGGTAGGACATTGAGCCTTGACACAGCGAAATAGGTAAAGCAGATTCTTGAAGTGGAAAACTGATCTAAACCTGACTGAAAATTTTTAGAAATTACTTGGCAACAAAGTTACGACTAAGAAACCAAACTGCTGTAAAAGGGTAAAAGACTAGAGATGTCTTGAGAGATCTCTCCAGCCTCCGGCGCCTAGACTGCAGCTCTGCACAAGACGCTTGGCCATAGGAGAAATGGTCGTGCCCAACTGAGCCTGGTTTCTCTCGAGGTTTCAAGTGAAGTTTTTCCTCGCCACTGTCACCACTTGCAGGGTTCGGGACTTGTAGGGCTGTGCATCAATGGATTACTCTTTAGTGTTTGGACTCTCAGCAGTGAATATTAAACCACACTGAACTGAACTAAAATGAACTTCAACACTGAAAACTGGACTGACACTGTTTCAATTTACTATAATGCATGTGAAGCTGCTTTGACACAATCTACATTGGAAAAAACGCTATACAACTACAGTAAAGATGAATTGAATTGAATAGTGATGTGTTGTGGCAAGTCATTCAAAGCAAGGGCCTGTGCACATTCTACAAAGTTTTCTGACCCCTTTAAGCCCTTAAATACGTTAGTTGAAAAAATATTTTATACTGCCATCATTGCTGTTTGTTGTTAACCAAACAAAGGGCGTTTCTGATGAAGAGCTTTGATTCTTTTCTAAAACAATGTTCAATTGGCATGATATAGTCACAACTAAAATTCCTTCAGGGAACAATGACGATGATCTTATTTCTGAAGAAAAAATGTGCTTATTAAATTGTTCCCTAGTTTTGATTACTCCACTTCACGTAGGTTTCCTTCAGGTGCTCTGATTTCCCCCACAGTCTAAAGACGTGCTATAGGTGAATTGAATAAACTAAGTTGGCTGTAGTGTATGAGTGTTTTTGAATGAGTGTGTATGGGTGTTTCCCAGTATCAGGTTGTGGCTGGAAATGCATCCACTGCATAAAGCACATCATAGAATAGTTGGCGATTCATTTCACTGTGGAGACCCTGATATAAAAATAGACTAAGCCAAAGGAAATTAATATCATGAAATAAAGTACCATTCACAGATATGATACAACATGATAAAACCCATTATAAAAAAGCAAATTAAATAATTCTCTAATACAACTCAAATGCATTGATCGTTCCATTGGCAAAGCAGCACCGGTGTTAATTAACCCTACTTACTAAATCCACACCTCCAGCTACTATTCCCAAATATGTCACTTTTAATTGCTACACAATTAATTCACTCAAATGAATATTTCCCTGACAAAAAAAAATCATTTTCAAATTAACAGCTTTTTCAAGTCATTTCACATAAATACCAGATAAAAAGACTAATGTTCCTCTGAAAGTCAACGTGGCATGAAAATTATTTCAGTGTGTCTCAGCAGACAGAAAAAAAAATGAATATGAAGCGTTTAGATGCAAAAACCTTTAAATCCCATCTGAAATTTTCTTCTATCTGCATTTTTCTCAAGCTCCTTTGTTTTGATTCAGTTATTTCACTTTTATAGCAAAGAATATGTTATTTTCATCCTTTTTAACATGAAATAACTGAACATAAACATAAGAGGCTGAGAAAAATGCTCATTGTAGAAGAAAATTCCAGATGGCACTTACAGGTTTTTGCATCTGAACTCTTCATATGGTTTTTATAAATGAAAGCTACCCTTAAGACACATTTAGGTCTATAATACATGCACAAATGGCTTTTCAGCTCAAAAAGATCATCACAAGACCTTAAGTTACACCGTTTTCTTTTAGCGTTCACTCGAATTGTGCTGCTTGATCAAACAACTTATGTAAAATGAGCTGAAATAAACACAATTCTTGAGATGTTTTTTGGGATAATTTAATTGTTTTGTGCTCAATCCACTTATATTTGTTAAGATAACTCAATTTGTATCAGGACAACATGAATACATTGTGCATTTTTGCAGCATTTGTGATTGCAGCATTTGTTTGCTCTGAAACAACAGGAGATGATTTTAGCTGTATTCTCTCAATGCACTGTTTTATGGACAAAGTAGCCATTCAACGTCTCATTTACTACAAAACCAAAGAGCTTTTTTGCAAACGCAAAAGAATCTCTTTTTTATGGGCAAACAGTGTGCAAGAAAAAAGTGCATGTAAAAAAAATATCTCATTAATTGTGGTCATTACTGCTTGAAACCTATTGATTTTAACAACGCAATAGGCTCAAATAATGTATCTAGTAAAAGCTATTCTCCCTGCCTCGGAGCACAGCCTAATCAACAGATTGTTAGACATGCATTTTCTGGGCCTATGACAATGCCTGATATATGGGGTCGATGAGAGTGTTCCTAATCCATCCATTGCTGCAATTTATTAACTTATTATAATTGTATACACAAACATTGCGGTGATTTAGGTGACACAGTGGAAGGATGAAATCCGTTTATATTAAAAGGGGTGCTCACCCCTGAAACACAGCGCTGGCAACACCTTTCAACGGCTGCTTTTAACAACATGGTTATTGTTTTATTGATCAGGATTTTATTACATAGTTGACACCCGTGTTATGTGTTAATCGAACGGCGTATAATTTTCTGACACATATTTTACGAGATTATGACCGCAATTAATTTAATAACTATTATTTTTTTCCCCGCACATTTCTGTCTGAGCGTGGTTTGTGGCAGAGTGGACCGTTTGTCTT
The DNA here is from genome assembly GCA_903798035.1 of Danio albolineatus. Taxonomy (NCBI): domain Eukaryota; kingdom Metazoa; phylum Chordata; class Actinopteri; order Cypriniformes; family Danionidae; genus Danio; species Danio albolineatus. The sequence goes on along the minus strand of CAIGQQ010033975.1, from coordinate 2,164,240 downwards.
GTGGGTATTGTCAGTCATGTGCGCGCTCTTTCGGCATGACCTGAGCGAAGGCGTCGGAAATGGCCGACAGTGACGGTCCAGCGATTCACCTCCACTTCTCCATTCTACCATCCTTTTGTTCCGGGGAGTGATATCACTATTAGTGGGGGCCATTCATTGACGTATAATTCCACCGCTCTACACTTAAATGTTCCCTTTTTATGGGAAAATTATACGACGACAAAAGCTTTGCTGCTATACTTTGGTGATGTGACATTTTTCAGCGAAGGACGAGTTAACCTATAGGATAAAGGAAGAAGAAAATGTGTCATAAGAGCAAAAAGTAGCATCAATAATATTAATTACAGCGCCTTCCTTGCACCTGTGCTGCAGTTATTGAAAATGTCTGTTCAGGAAAGCATTGGTTGTGAGAAATAAGAACTGCATTCTCTCAAAAAGAGACAAAATCAGCTTCTGCTCTTGTCTACATTTGCTGAAGGTGGCAAAAAATCTGTATCAGAACTATTAATTAATTTGTTCATCTCATCGTCTATAATTGAAAGATCTTATTAGCCCAGATAATAAAGGCTTGGATTCTCTCTCACCTGAACATACAGACGGCACTCTGCGGACTTCATACACTTTAGTGGCCTTGTCAGCAAATGTATTATTTGGCAGAGCGCAAAGGTAAGAACTTGCCGGTTTGTCAAACTCATTTTCTGTCTTTTTGAAATCTTCACAGCGAATATGTTCTGCAATAATCAGCTTCAAGACCTTGAGTGCCTAAAGGACCTTTGAACAACTGTGGAATAATTGTTCGTGGCAGGTATTTGAAGTCCAAATTGCTTAATAATCATAAAGTGAAAGTCAAAATACGTGGCAAAGACTTAAAGTCGGAGTCCAAGTACTTTAAATATACCATTAGGCATATTAATCACAGAACAAAAGGAGTTATAGTTATATTTCTGCCAAACTTCTGTCAAAATATCTAAAATTAAAATTAAATCTACAAAATGATTAAATGAAATACACATAACATAACCCATATTTCTAAAAGTGATTAGTAATCTAGCATTAATAATTATTATCTAAACAACATCAGCTTGACTGAATATTATATCGAGTCAACTTAATTTTGATAGCTGATTCATATTTTTTAGCACTTTACTAAATACAGATTGTTATTAAGCACCTTTATAGTGATAAATATTAAAACGGCAATCAATGATGAGGCGTTAAAAAACAAGACAAGTCTCATTGTTGAGCTCACAAGTCTCATTATTGAGCTCAAACCAGTTCATTGTTGTTTTTTGAGTCTGCTGATATACTATAAAAAAGCGCTAGTGTCACTTACGCCTCAGTTTGATTTAAAATGTCTCACCAGCCTTTTTAGTCTTTCTTCATCAATGTTCTTCAACATTTTGGTGAATTTCATACTAGCAGTGTAACATTTTCGGCTCCATTTAATACAATTTGATTGAGTCAACCCAAATTTCCAGAGAAGTTTGCCTGGTTCTTGCATTTGGCATTCCTTCCAAGGCATCTTTAAACTTGTAGTTTGGTTCTCCCACAGTTTGTTTGGTCCAGATCAAAAAATAAATAAATTATTGCATGTTAGTCCTGGTTCACTTAGCATTCATATTCTTAAACCAGAAGACACACACATGATATATATGTTGTGGTGGACCTATATGGAGCCACATCAGTCTAATTACAATTAATTTACAAAATAGAATTCTTACATCCACAATACAGTTCCTATTTAAAAAATCCAATTTGTAAATTCAAAACACAATTCATAAATACACAAATCCAATTTGCACAATCAAAACTCGATTCAAAAATACACAAATCTAATTCGTAAATTCAAAACACTATTCAAAAATATACTAATCCAATTTGTAAATTCAAAACCCGATTCAAAAATACACAAATCCAATTCGTAAATTCAAAACACTATTCAAAAATACACAAATCAAATTCGTAAATTCAAAACACAATTCAAAAATATATAAATCCAATTCATAAATTCAAAACACGATTCAAAAATACACAAATCCAATTCGTAAATTCAAAATATGATTCAAAAATACACAAATCCAGTTCGTAAATTCAAAACACGATTCAAAAATACACAACTCCAATTTGAAAAATAAAAAAACACAATTCAAAAATACACAAATCCAATTCATTTGGCGCAAAATATTTATGATTTTTACTTGCGCATTGTGTGTTGTATTTATGAATTGTGTTTTAAATTTACAAATTGCATTTTGTACATGTGAATTGTGCTGTGCACGTATGAATTTTATCTCATAAAATGTATTATTTTTGAGAGTGATCTAGCTCCATATGGAACTTACCAAATAAGAGTGCTCACAAGTAGCTTATGAAATGTGCAACAAGGTCAAAACAGTGGCAGTAATTTCACTGTCACACAAATAAATGAAGATCTGTTCAGAATAAATGCACTTTGACTTCTGTATTGAACTGTAATGGGCAAAATTGCAACTATCACAAGATAAAACATATATGCTTGAGGGTTCAATCCTGTTTAGGGACTTTATGTTCTGTTTTTGATTCGTTTAAATGTCTTCGGTCCATGTTGGGTTTCAATCATGCCACACCAGAAATCAACTACACAGACCATTTCTGTTTTTTCAGATGACTTTGTACACTTTTTTGGTGCGCAGCAAGATTCAAATAGCAGGATTCACACTTCTTTAAATCCCCAGCAATAATAGAGAAATCACATCAGTGTTTGTTTTAATTTACCCACACCTGCCAAGTGTGAACACTCCCCTGCTCTCAAATCAGTTTGAACATTTGACAACAAGCGAGCAGTTGGTCACACCGCGCTGTTAAAATCATTTAATGAACAATTTGGCGCACACACGCCACCATTAAAAGCACATTCGAGCACAACAGTCCAAGGTAAGACATCAAACAGACCCAGGAACACAATAAAACGCTTACTGTTGGAACACGCCAATCAATGAATACCAGCTGTTGTGGACGTTTACATTGCACTAGAGGGTCTTTTACACTGTTTTGTAGTTGCGGTATGCGCTCTACCTTGAGCGATGTGTATTTGAGACGTATCACATTAAAAGATACAGACGGATATGCTTCAGATTTGTCCCAATTAACCTTGTAATAAGATGTATCAAAGGCCTTATTAATGATGGTAATGAAAGAGATGAATTGACAGTGTATAAAAACAGAGCTGTATGAAGATAAGCCTGCAGCACTAGTAGACGAAGGAAGACCAGACTCGTGGAAATGTAGGACAAAAGACATCCTTACCAGCAAGGACACACACACATAGAGGGAGAGAGAGAAAATACAAGGCTAGCATTGTGTTACCCTTGACTCTTAAAGTATATATGAATCAAGGAGCTTATTATCAGGTTGACACCATAAGAGAGTTGTTCCCTCCTCAGCACTACTCAGGGCTCACCTCATAATGTGCCTGCGCTTAAACCCAATCATAATCTGTCTTGCGCAATAACAACAAGACAATACTTTATTGAGAATGTCTGATGTCATATCATAATTACACTAATGGTAAAAGCTCTTTTTGCAAAAAAATGAACTCAAAAGTGAGTTTAACTTGTATGGCCATTTGTTTTACACCCTGAGACAATAAAAGTGTGAAAACAGTTTCATGTTTTTTTTGTATTTTATACATTGAATTGTGGTTTGTTCAACTATAGTGTAGTTAACTCAAAATTTACAGAAAGTAAAGTGTTGAAGGTAATGAGTTAAATACCTCAATACTTTACCTTATATGGAGTAAGTTTCCAGTAATCATATAGATTAGTTTTTTAACTCAAA
>CAIGQQ010033975.1:2149882-2160024 GCA_903798035.1 Danio albolineatus | reverse complement strand
ATATATACAGTTGAAGTCAGAATTAGTAGCCCCCCTGTTTATTTTTTTCCACACAAGATTTTTTTTCAACACATTTCTAAATATAATAGTTTTAATAACTTATTTCTAATGACACTAATGATTTTTAATGATTTCAAGACACTTCTACTATACAGCTTAAAGTGACATTTAAAGGCTTAACTAGGTTAATTATGTTAACTAGGCAGGTTAGGGTAATTAGGCAAGTTAAAGATGGTTTGTTCTGTAGACTATCAGAAAAAAATTAAGGGGCTAAAAATTTTGACCTTAAAATGGTCTTAAAAAAATTTAAAACTGCTTTTATTTTAAGACTTTCTCCAAAAGAAATTTTTTTTATCAGACATACTGTGAAAATTTCCTTGCTCTGTTAAACATCATTTGGGAAATATTCAAAAAAATAAATAAATAAATAAAAAATAAATTAAAGGAGGGCTAATAATTCTGACTTCAACTGTATATTTATATTTATATGTATATTTATGTATTTTTTTTTAACATCGTTCAGTGTACATTCAAAAAATGAATCATGGCTCAAGTTTATCCTTTTGATTTGTATTTGTCTTTTTTTTAAATATATGTTGTCCAACTCCTTAGAATCAATATAAATCTGTTAAAATCGAATCCTATTAGATTTTATTAGTAAAAAAACCCCGAATATGGTATAAATAAATCTAGCTGTAGAAAAAGCCAGATCCAATTAGTTAAATTGAGATTGGTTTACTTCATATTACGGGGCAAAATTGACGCAGATCCATACAATAGATTTAAAACACATTGGATGTATTGATGCTATTACATAAATCTTGTTCTTATTTGTTTCATTTATGTTTAACTAAAAAAAATATCAATCATATCAAGTTTATTAGTTGAAATACTGTATGTTAAAATTATGTAATCCAAATGGATGAAACTTTTATTTGCGATCAGATTACACAAATCATATTTGTTAGGCATACTTTTTTTTAACGTAATAAACATCTATATTATAAAAAAAAAATAACATGTCAGCTATATTTAGAAAATAGAGGGCGGCATGGTGATGCAGCGGGTAGCGCTGTCACCTCACAGTAAGAAGGTCGCTGGTTTGAGCCTCGGCAGGGTCAGTTGGCATTTCTGTGTAGAGTTTGCATGTTCTCCTCGTGTTCGCATGAGTTTAAAAATCTAAAAAATCTAAAATTATTTAATTATTAAATCAAATCATTTAAACTATAATAAATTGTGTATAGTAATTTATTCTGTAATATATTTTAATAATGTCAAAATAGATATGCCATGATATGTTGAATGTTGTTGTTTTCACAAAAAGTTATTTGAAACGTTATAGTATACATTTTACTTGCATATTCAATGCTTTTTTGTGTATATAAGATACATTTTTGTGAATTATTTTGGATGCAGGCCCAAAAATGGGGGATTGCCCTACATAAATATGGAATATGTGGCTTATGGAAGTCCAATAAGTTAAAAATAAATTCAAAAAGACAAATGTGACTACTAAATGTCTAAGCAGGCTCCTAAAATCTGCACCTCAGACCGTAATATCTATACTAGAATATCCATTTAGCGCCAAGACAATATTGCCAGGAATATCAATAATTCAAAAATATTCATCAAAGATGATCATTTTGACTTTGACATCTAATTAAATAAAAAACAGAGTGTCAAATAGTCTGCCATCAACCAATGTGGGGCTATCAGTTAATAGAAAAAAAATCTATTTAGTCATTTACTAGGTTGAATAACTTCAAGGGTTTTCCGGGCCCCTCTCAGATCACCCTGGGAATTCCCAAGTGAAGCCATCGCCTTAGGAAACCTTCACTTTCTTTGTTTGAGAGAGAATCCCCAACAGATTTAAGTCATATACTGTTTAACTTCACCAAATCCAATTTCCTCCTTTTCTCATATTCCTGCGATATTTTGCAGTATTGTGAGGCCATTTATCTGTAGTCTTAATTGGAAATTCTGATATCTATTTTGACTGTCCTTGGGAGGGATATTTCTTTGTCATTTTCACTGGAATAAGCTGCCGTGATGGCCTGGTCACGCAGCTGTCCTCAAACATTTGATAGAAGCTGACAAAAGCGAATAATGCGAGGGAGATTTATTGGCATTATTAGGGGCCTAATGACATCATAACCTTGTTTTGAAATTGAGCAATTATCTGCATTAGATACAAATGCTGAGAACAATGGAAACTCACAGCTGAAGTGTGTGTGATACCATTTTACATTACTTCAAATATTTCTCTTAACAGCTTAATATGCAGAGGCAATTGCTTGGTAAGCCGAAAGATAACGACAACAACAACAACAACAACAACAACAATCTATTTTTTTGTCATTTCATGATGCAAGTTCTGCAGAAATTACACACTTCAGCTTTAAAATCCTTCATTTTACTCCAATTAATCCATGAGATTCTTAACTATGAGTCCATCAAAGTCATTCGCTTTCAGCTCATCCATCATCACGTAAATCTGTATATGGGGGATGGGATGCTATATTTATCATTCAATTTAAAGCAGCAAGGTTTTTCTCCTTTTATACAAATGAATTAATCTATTTTTGTCATTACGCATAATGTATTTCATTACTGGAGGATAAAAGAGGGGTTAACTCATAAATAATTTAGAGGAAGGGAATCTGGTTGCGGTATAATTAATTATCAACTGGATTTAGAATATGACTCAGTGGAAGATCATTTTATCTGTCTTTGTCTCAAGGTAAGAGGCCAATATTAGCCCGGCATATTGTAAGACAGCTATATTCCAACATGTCTAACATTTCATAAAAGTAATATGTATATTGATTCATGTACATGTATATGGATTGTATGTTGTCCTCATGACATAGAGATCAAATACAGCACTTACTTGATTTTTGACAAGGCATTTGGTAAAGTCCACTGGATCAAGCGTTCATGTATTGGCAGTTAGCAGGCCACTTATTCTGTACACATAGGCACACAAAACAGATACACATTTCAGATTAATGCCTGTTGTTTTACCAGACATTTACAGTAGCTGAAACTGTTTTCAGCACAAAAAAAAAAAAAAAAAAACATTTTGTATGCATTCCGGCTGTTCATTTACACAAAAACAACATTTTTGGGGGCTTTGTATTAATGTAATGCACTTGCATAGTATAATGCCTGTTCATTCTATACAGTAGGTATTACGTATGTGTCCAGGGACATAGTGTTTCTTCACAAAGTAACATCAGCAACTACTGGCTTGGCATGGCTAGTAGTCATTCTCAGATACCTGTGAAGAGTTTTGATTAGAGTTTTTGGGGTTATTTAGAGTCCGCTGAATGTGATTTGAAAGTAAGTTTTCCTTTAATATGTGATGAATGAACTGTGAGTAGAATAATGCCACCTTATTATTCCTAGTCTTTTAACACAGCTACTGTTTACCGTTTTACAGACAATAATTCATCATTCATCATAGGCTTTGGAAAAAGGTGGATAGAGTCAACATATAATATGTATGTACAAAACTTTGCCATTTTCAAAAAATCACTTCTGTTGTTTGTTCAACACAATCTCATGGTGAATCGTAACTTTTTTGATTTAGTACCTTACTCATATGAATTTGAATGATTTAATTGTATAATTTAGTATGATTCGCTTATCCCCCAATGACGGTTGGGTTTAGGGCAGGGGTGAGCAAACTTGATGCTGGAGGACCGGTGTCCTGCACAGTTTACCTCCAACTCTAATCAAACACAGTTGTTTATAGATTTCTAGTGATCTTGAAGACACTGATTAGCACGTTCAGGTGTGTTTGATTAGTGTTGGAGCTAAAATGTGCAGGAATCCAGCCCTCCAGGACCGAGTTTGCCCACCCCTGGTTTAGGGGCAGGGTTGGCTGCCAAGTCTCCTTTTTAAAATCGTATATTTTCATACAACTGAACTCGAATTTGTCTGAATTAGCCACTTAACTGACAAAACGTTAAATACTTAATTTTCTTGTGAGATCAGGCCAGTTTGTTCAGGTGATATGGGTGTACATTATATGGGTTTTAAAGGGCACCTATGATGAAAATCAACTTTTGTGAATTGTTTGGACAGAACTGTGTGTAGGTATAGTGTGTTCACTGTCATATTGGAGTGATATAAACACAAGTCTTTTTTTTTTAATTTACTGATGTTAAAATAGGATCCAAATCCCTCCCATTTTAAGGCCCACTGCAACGTGACATTGGAGTGCGGTTATCCCTGCCCACCGAATTGATTGAAAGGTGCCATGTCTCCATAATAACATGTATACAGATGTCCACAGAACATTTTTTGCAAAGTAACTGGGATTAAAATATATGTTACAACTCTCTGTGATCAGCAGCATCTCAATAAATAATATCATAAGTTTAAAACATTTTTAAAACAGAGCATGTTTGTAATAAAGAGAGCAAAATCGATTGTAATTCTTGACCGCTATAATCACCACAGTCGCATGGTGTTAGTAAATGAGCATATGTGTGTGTGTGTGTGTGTGTGTGTGTGTGTGTGTGTGTGAGTGTGTTGTGTGTGTGTGTGTGTGTGTGTGTGTGTGTGTGTGTGTGTGTGTGTACTACAAAACGGCATTTGCGTGTGACTCATCGTTTCAGAAAGGCTTGAACAGACTCCACCACAAATACATCAAAAAAACTTACTTGATATTTTTGACTATTCAGCTTCATTTATGCCTGTCTCTGTCACTGATGGCTGTTTATCTGACATGCAGGTCTGAGCCGCAGGCAAGGAGAAGCAGCTCATTTAGGTTAAAAGGCACAGGCTACAAAAACAGCTACATTGCCCTCAGACACCAAAATGAGCAGATTCTAGATTATACATTCATTCATTCATTTTCTTTTTGGCTCAGTCCCTTTATTAATCTGGGGTCGCCAAAGCAGAATGAACCACCAATTAATTCAACATATGCTTTACACAGCGGATGCCCTTCCAGCTGCAACCCATCACTGGGAAAAACCCATACAGTACATTCTCATTCCCACACATAAACTACAGACAATTTATCTGACCCAGTTTACCTGTACCACATCTTTGGCCTGTGCATGGGGAAAAACGGAGCAGTCGGAGGAAACTCACACGAACGCAGGAAGAACATGCCAACTCCACACAGAAATGCCAACTGACTCAACCGAGGCTTGACCCAGCGACCTTCTTGCTGTGAGGCATCATAGCTACCCACTGTGCCACCGCGTCGCCGATTCTACATTATATAATAAGTAATCTAATGGTATTTTGAGCTGAAACTTTACAGACACATTCTGGAGACACCAAAGTCTTATATTACGTCTTGTAAAAAAGGTAAAATGGGTGCCCTTTAAGTAAACCACTGCAAGTGATTATGTAGAGATTCTAACGATCACAACAATCACCAAAAATCTAACTAAATACAAAAAGATCTGTCTTACGTCTAGCAGTTCTAGTGGTGTAAAGATATACAAATACACAAATCACTGTAATTGAACGTCTTTTCTCAGGAATTTACTACTAATAATAATGTAGTATCTACTTTTACTGTGCTATTTTCCTTCAACCTGTAGTCACAATTTTTTTTTAATTTTTATAATTATTCTGTGCTATAAGGGATTGGTTTTGTAGCGCCAACTACTGGAAAATTTTGCATACTAGTTAGGATTCAAAGTGCATAACCTAAGCCAGAGATTCTTAATAACAGTATTTCAATTTACAGCAAATAATAAAACAATGCTGCCAAGTGTATATTGTCCACACTGCAACTTCAAAATAAAGTAACATACCGCATAGCTGTCATACAGTAAAATACAGTTCATAGTTCTGTTAAATATTGTGTAGTATACAAAAATTATTAATAGTGAAATTTTGAAAACGGTTTTGTGTGTCAATATTTGTAGCTGAGTTAGGAGTTGGTTTTTTAGCATCTACCGTACTGGACTTTTAATATTTCAAAATTAAAAAGTTTGAAGAAGTAACCATCTGAGAGCCCTTAAATAAACATTTTCCCTACAATGAACATGCATTTAATAAAAAAAAAAATTAAAAAGAAAAAAACAGCCTTAATCTGTATCCAGTCTGTTGTATTCAGCATGCATTATTACTCCAGCGTGTGCTCTTCACACTTAAGCAGCACTCACTGTAGCAGAATCTGGCACAGCCCACTGCCACAAACATTCCCACATCTTAATTTTTCAATTAGCGGGCCCCTTGTTCTCTAAGCATATGCAAACACAGCAGGGTCCCCTTTAAAATGCAACTCTAATCTGCAGGCTAGTTAGAGTAAATTGGCAGGCTTGTAAACCTTGAGAAATCTGAATAGAGCTCATTATCAGTTTATCTCTGTTGACTGGCTTTTATATGGGAAGCATGTGTGAAAACTGAACTAAGATGGTTTTCTGGGAACAGGTAGACAGTGCAGACATGTTTGTGTGCAGTGAAAAAAAATAACTTTACTGCAGTTATGCTGTAGGCTACAGCATACGGTTCTGAATAAAAGTTTTTTTTCCTTACAAAGTAGATTCATAATTGGGTGTTTCTTCAACTTCTGACACTTTTATGTCTCTAGGGTTGGTTTTTATTAACGCTTAAAACTTTTTTTTTGTTATATCCAGATCACATTAAAAACTGTCTTGGAAAGTTTTTACCATGCATTGACTCATTAGTTTTTCAATACCTTTCATGCGTAGATTTGATATAATTTTCTGTGAAAAGGCTTTTAGTCTTACAGGACAAAAATCTATAATAAATGTATTTTTCTACTTTAAAAACAAAAATAATTACAGTAAAATATTAAAACTTACAGTAAACAGTTACAATGTTCAATATATTATGTGGAAAAGAATGTATGCTGTATATATTACTGTGTCAAATCAATTGGCAACCTATTGAATAAAAAAATATTTAGTTATTAATTAAGCTTATAGGAAGACCAAGTATGATATCTTATTGTAGCCTAAACAAAATGTAATTTCCACCGTCATCAATTACATTGCAGATTTATGTCTCATTTATTTATTTAGGCTATTCATCTATTTTTGTAGGCTATGTGGTGGAAATTGAATTGAGGTGGCGTTAGGGGAAAAAAAACACAAAAAACTATACAAATTCTATGGTAAGCACCTATTTCTGCTTTTAAACCCGGTTAGTAGACCAGCGATACCGTGTTTTAAGAGATTATTTTCACGGAGCCAAAATACCTGAAGTTGTGTGAGGGGGGAAAAGTGCGACATCTTGTAGAAGCAGCATCAAATATGCATCTGAAGACGTGTTTGAACATGGATAATGAGATCTAGCACTAAATTAATCATTTTTGAATGACAAACATTAGAAAACGCATCGTTACCTTGACTTGTGTTGTCAAACGCAATAACCGTCACGACGTCATCGGTACACTCGGGTGTGTCAGACACGTCAATCAAAGCTGGAGCTCTCTTTAAACCAGCAGTGACGACTAGCGGGAGTCCGAGAGAAACGAAACGCTTCCACTCGCTGTGAGGACAGTCCTTTTACATTTTAATAACTTTGTTAGTATTTCTCTGCTCGTAGTTCGTTTGTTTTTGTTTTGCTGGGGCGTGTCGCGTTGCTTAAAACTCGAATGCGATGCATTTATACTGTCGTCAGTAAGATTATACCAATGGTAAGTTTTCTTATATAGTTTTAGCAGTGTGTTTAGTGAATCGGTCCATGAGTAACCTGACATGATATCTGTTTTGATATTTAATATCACACTGTAAAACAGATGGCTGGACAAACCTCGGAAATTGAGCTTGATTTGATCCAAACTGAAGAGAGAAGCTCTTTGGTAAAAGCTGGTAAGTTAAATATGTACAATAAATTGCTCGCACATTAGTTTTGCACACTGAATCCTCTGTTGTGCAACAATTAGGCACAGTATGATGCATGAGAACAATGCGTTTTTTCTCACTTATTTTGATATGGTTATTGATTAAAGGACGCCATGGTGCATTAGCTTTCACAGTTGTCAGAAATAGGTGAATCCTTCCTGTCCCCCGTAATGGATGTGCTTTTATCCCTTTTCCCTATAAATATCCCTTTCCTTGCCCAGTAAATCCTTCCAAAAGTTAAACTGCATTATTTTTGATAGCATAACTACTCTTTAAGAGGAGGAAATTGGGGCTAGTTGTCACTCTGTCTTTTACATACTTTATAGATGGGCCCCATACATTTATTTATTATAAAGATGATATTTAAGATTATATCATGCATAAAATGTCTTGTGTGTGAAATCTATGCTGTGAGCGGCTGATAATGGCACACCTGAGAATCTGCTCGTTTTGAAGCTGCTCTTTAAATCCTGTGACTGTTGTCAAAGAGCATGCGCTCTCATAATAAAACGCGAAAGATTAATCTTCTGCATCTGTCATAAAACACATTCGCTTCACAAAGCGAGAACACAGTGAAGACAAACCACAGAACTTTCTGGAGAAACAATTCTTTATCCTCTTTTCTAAATTATTCAATCTGAAGGAGAGAGAGAGAGAGCAAAAAAAGACCAATACAGCCCAAAGCCATTTTCATTTGTCTTTCTCCTTCTCTGTTTTATTTTGGACTAACAATGCAGATTCCTCTACGGAAAATATGTCCCGTGTGTTAATTAATCATAAGACATTAAATGTTAAATAAAAGAGAGAAAAGCACATTAAATAATTCATTTGGGATAGGTGGAAGAAAAAAATAAACAAGGTAGTGCAGCCAAAGCAATGATTCATTAATAGTTTGCATTCAGATCTGGCAGATTCATTATTGAATGATTTCTGGGCTTTCTTTGAGACCTGTGAGAGCAGAGGAACACATCTCAGCATGTTTTCTAGACAGGTCTCGATAAACATTGCTTCGGGATGAAAGAAGTTTTGAAACGAGGATTGACATGGTGGATTAGAGAATGTTGAATTTTTTTTTTTTTTTTGCATATAGTGAAGGATTTGATTCTGACATAGGTGTTTAGAGTTTTTAAAAGGGGTGTATTTTAGATCTGGAAAAATTGACACATTCTCCTTTGTTCAGAGATGAATAGAAAAATGCTTTTCAAAATAGCAGTAAAAACTTTTCAGTGACTTTTGAGTGCAGTAACATGGAAATATCTATGCAAATTTTTGGTAATGTAGATTTTTAGTGGTGCCTACTATCTGTTTGATTGAAGCTGTGTGAACTCATCATTTATTCTATGCTTTTCATTACAGTTTAAGTCAGTTTTGCTAGAATTCATAGCTGAGAGGAAAACATCATTTATGGCTTAAAAATCCTACTTTGAAAGCAATGTCACCACAATAATTATTTGGACTTTCTGCTGTGACATTTAGGCAAACCATAAAGGTGTAAAGCAATGACTTGAAGATTTTGGATAAACTGTTTCCTTTAATACTTCAGAGGATTTTATGAAAACCGACAGTAAACTAAATCAAGAGTCCCGTTTATATAATCTTAATTACTAAAGGAGCACAAATTAACCATGCCCTGTATAATATAATATAATATAATATAATATAATATAATATAATATAATATAATATAATATAATATAATATAATATAATATAATATATGTGCGATATGGCTGAATATCGGCATTGGTGGGAGGCATGCATTGCTACGAGACCACAGGCCGAGTGCCTTAGTGTCCCACCAGTGACAATATACAGCCATATCGCACTGCTACTCGTGTGATATTGCGTTTATGCAACAGTTTGACGGCATAATCGTGTATATATAAAAGGAAATCAAACATGGAGAGTCTAAAAATCCTTTTGTATGAGGAACTACTTTCTTCTGCCATTCCTTCAGATCTGCAGCTGACATCAGAACAGCAGACACCGTTACTAATTCACCAACGTCACTTTAGAGCTAGTATTTGAATGAATCTCTAGCGTAATATCTAAAGTGATGACAAAACAGGTGATTTTGCTGACATTTTAAAATTATAAGGCTGAATGGCATGAAATGCCATCAGTCTAGAGACATTTCCCTGTATTTCTCTGTTGCAATCGGGAGATCACAATTATTGACCCCAAAAAAACCAAAACAACTCAATCACTACCAGATTACTGTTGTGTTTGTGATAAGGTAAAATGAAATCAATAATGAAAATGAATAATATAATATAATATAATATAATATAATATAATA
>CAIGQQ010033975.1:2137311-2149181 GCA_903798035.1 Danio albolineatus | reverse complement strand
TATAATATAATATAATATAATATAATATAATATAATATAATATAATACAATATAATATAATCTGTTTTACTTTCTGTTGATCAAATAGTAGAAGATGGCACTATCAAATCCAAGGTTGTGGGTTTGATTCAGGAAAACAAGAACTAGTTAAAAAAATTTGCCTTTAACAGACTGAAAATTGATTTGGAGATATGACATGAAGATTATTCAAAGACGCCTCTTCTTTTGCAATAACAGAGGTGTCCAGCAGAGCACCTGGGAGACTCTCGCCCATTCCTGAGCTGGATCCCTGGGAGAGAGAAGCAGACGCGGGCTCTACAGAACTGACTTACTCCTTATGCTCGGTGGACAGGTACAGCAGCGCCTCCTCCTCCAGCAGCTCTCTGTCTGAGTCCCAGGAGAGAGAAGGTGAGTCACGCATCATCACACCTGGCTTTGCAGAGTGGCCAGCTTTCTTTCTCCTAGACCACTATAGAGCCCTAAAGTGCTCTAATGAATAATAATTACAACATCAACTGCCACCACGAATTGTCTGGGATTAAAATTTCAACTCCTAATTTTCTCTCAAACGAGCGGTGGTTTTATACACTGTCTTGTTTAAAAAAAAATCCTTTGATTCTTTTATGAATTTATGTGTTGCCACAAGCACATAATTATGCATTTTTAAATTGTGAATTATTAAAACGTATCTATAATTTAAAATGAAAACGAAGGAAAAGCATGCGATTTTAAAGCTGTCTACATCAGTTGAATAACTGAATTAAGCAGCACATTCGATTAAACTTACATATAGAGATGAAATATTTAAATCGTGCACTGAGAACTCTTGTGCGTGACTATTATGATTCAATATCAAATTAATTAGAACAATATATTTCCCCTCATTCAGCCGGCAGGTTCAGATGAGTTAAGGTGCAGTCATTATGTCGCAGTGTCGAGCTTTACACATGGGTTACAGTGCTTTTCCTGGTATAATATTTAGAGGTTAATCTAATTCTTTCTCTTACTGTATGCTCAGAGGCAAGGATATTTTGTCCCGCATTATGCTGAAATCTACTTAAAGGCTTGAAAGCCCCATTTGAAGCTTGCTTTATTATATTTTTTACATAAGACCCAGGGCTGTGTGGAAACATCTCTTCAAAACAGACCATCACAATAAGTTGACTATGCTGAAATCCTCCTAATTTCATGAGTCTGTGTCATTCCCCTGTTTATTTAATCACATAGAAGTGCCTGTTTCTCTCTAGCAGAGCACAGAGGATTTTCTAGGGGAAGAAACACGTATACAGACAGATGATAATTGATTACATCTACAAGCAGCTCTATTCTGTCTTTCTTTGGAGAGAAAAAGGTGATTCAGTAAATTATGCATGTGTACAGAAGTGCCCAGCGAGAGCTGGGAGGCTTTTAAACTGTTGTATACAAGAGGTGCAGACAGACTTCAGGTCATTAAGGGCCTTTAAGTGTCTATCCCCATCAGCTGAAATCCCAAGGTAAGAGTTTTCAAAGAGGCATTTAGGCTCTATAACATGTGTAACACACTGTGGGCTTTTTAAGCCATGCCATGTCATTCTAAGCATTTGTAACATATATTTTTCTGGCATTTGTGGCAGTAACAGTATCTCTGTGTAACACAGACAGGTAAGTTCTAAAACAATGATGTGCTGTAGCATATCAGAATCTACTGTATGTGTAAATGAGGGATAAATAAAGCCTGACTGTTTAATTAGAAAATGATTCAGCAACATATAATATAATCTTAGCTCTGCTAGAGACTCCACATGCAGTGTTTCAGAACTGTACCACACAGCTGTTTAAGGGTGTTTCTTCAAACATGGACACTTTGGTCCTGCAGACTTTTAGAAAATGAACTCTCTAACAGAACATGTTTATCTCACTAATTTATTCCATCTTTTCACCAATAGTGTCCAACAAATAATAAACAGAAATCACAAGAGGATTATGTATCTCTGATTGTGCATGTTGTGTTTATAACATGCAGATAGAAATGTAAGCAGTGGAAATGTCATTTGAAAGTTTATATCAAATCATAATTTTATTGTTAGCATTTTGTGTGTTTTAAATACTAATATTATTAATGACTTAATAGTAAAAGCTTACTTTTTTGCATAAGCACATTACATGTCTGCATAGAAACATGAATTGCATGTATTTACAGTATCACCATCAAACCATGTTAATGTATATGACTAGTCACATTTTATTGTACATTGGTTTGAACATTGTTTTTATTTGTTCATTTAGATTTCAGGATATAAAGCTAGTGTCTGTACCTATTTTCTGTAACTCGTGTTTCTGTTAAGGCACCACGGTGGCGTAGAGGATAGCACGATCGCCTCACAGCAAGAAAGTCGCTGATTCGAGCCTCGGCTTTGTCAGTTGACATTTCTGTGTGGAGTTTGCATGTTCTCCTCTGGGTCACGTAGATTTCCTCCGGGTGCTCCGGTTTCCCCCACAAGTCCAAAGACATATGGTATAGGTGAATTGGGTAAGCTAAATTGTCCGCTTACTGGATAAGTTGGCGGTTCATTCCGCTGTGGCGAACCCAGATTGATAAAGGGACTAAGCCGAAAAGAAAATGAATGAATGTTTCTGTTAACCTCAACAACAATGGAAGCTTGTTTCTACAAAGGTTACACTTTTTCTCAGAATTTTATATGTGAATCTAAATCCAAGTTAATAACTACCTAGTAATTGCAATTATTTAAAAAAATTGCAATTCTGAGAAAAAAATAATAATTCGAAAGATTTTAACTGGTCACAATCCTATGATTTCTTACTCTTGTTGTTCAGAGCTCTGTGCCGGGATCGTGCTGAACTGTCTCTTCTGCCGCTTCTACGACATGTTCCTCATGCTACCTGAAACATGCGAGAGAGCTGCAAACTCCATCTGCCCAACCTACATGCGTTTCTCGCCACCTGTGGAACCTGCACACAACACCACCTGGAACTGCAGTTGTGATTTTGACTGTGGCCTTATGGATGCCTGCCATGAAACAGGGGAATGCCTTGAGCTAGCCATGGAAATTTCAGAGGTTTGCTTTCATTGAGGTGCCTGCAAAACTAAAGACATCATTGGGAGAGTACTTCACAATCCCTTTGGGAGGAAAAAAGTTGCTCATTTTATCCAAGAACTCTACTGTGTGTGTGTGTGTGTATGCAAGCTAATATATGCTCATTTGGAGCATACTATAAGTGCTTTTTGTGCAGCTCGTCCAATTTTTAATAGCCCGGCCCATTAACGCACATCAGTGATCAAAGTAGTAAAAAGTAGTAAAGTACAAAGTAGTAAAGAAGGCCTGCTGATTGGCTGGTTTTCTCCCAATTAACACAAGAACTCCAGTTAAAAAACAAAAAGTGTGCTATTACTCCCGGAACTGATCAAATACTGAAAACAGAAATGAACTTTTAGATTGTGCATTGGAAACTTAATAAAACAATCCTATCAGCTTCAGTTGTAAACAGTTCTACACAACAACAGGCCCTTTTGTCAACCTATGTCGATTTTTATCACAATGAAGAGCGAAGTGGAGAGAAAAGGCCTTCGCTGTGTCCCTGTGTAGATGGCTTGTTTAAACTAGAGTGCAGTTGTTAACAGCCGGTTTGAGACAGTGTTTTGTAGGACACTTGTCCTTCTAGGGCCCATCAACCTTTGTTCTTCGTTCAGGAAGACTGCTCTCTCGAGTGCACGGCGACAGTGTAATAGATCGTTTTTTGTCAGCGCCAGGCTCTCGTCACGTAATGGGGAAAGCGACACTTTTGTGCGCGTGTTTGTGTGGATGTAATTCTGCTGTCTATTTCAGGGAGAGGTCAAGGTAAGGGAACGATCATGCCAAGCAGTGTGCTGGAGTGTTATTGTGCTGTCGTGACTTGCTAAACATTTGTTTTCTGCTATCAGATAGAGATACCCAGAGTAACCTGATTGTTCAAACAATCAGTGCAGTTACCTGAGAAATAGGTAGTGCTTGTTTTTTCCCCTCCAATTCCACATGTTTAATTCTTAACTTTGTGTAAACAAATATCATGGCACAAAGAATTGTATGATTGTTATCAATCTACCAGTAAATCAAATTGCCGGTGCGAGTATTTCAGAAACTGATGATCTTCTGGAACTTTCACACACAGCCATATGAATGCAACAGAATGCAATAGAAATAAAATTCGAGTTTTGCCTTGTTTCCATTGAGCGGTACGGTTTTGTACAGCACAGTAGGGTCTCCTTGATCAAGCTTGCCTTACCACTGCCAACAGTACCTTTACTAGCTGTGGTGTGGTGTATGCCAGAAAGTAAAGATCAACTCTATTCTCGCTTGAAGAAGAAAGCCGCTCAGGCCATTTACCTTTCACATTTTTGTGCCTTCACCAGTTTATTATTGGAAATTGCTTTCCATATGTTTAGAAGAAACTTGAACAGCCTCGTAAAGTAAAATAGGGGACATACAACAGATTCTGTACTGGCTGTTTTTCACAAGCAGACAACAAGTTTTGTCCGGCCATGGTTCATTGCTGTGTGCTATCATTGTATTAGTACAGTGCTATGTTTCAGCTGAGTTAGGGTTGCCCTGGCTTGTTGCATGCACTGGTGGTGATTCTCTGTAAACAAATAGTTTTTAGCAGTGAGTCTAGCTCCACCATTTTTGCACTGTACTGTTGTGCTAGGTACTCTTAGGAAATAATGGCAAAAAACGTGGTATGGTAAATTTTGCTGCTTTGGTACCTCTGACAGTGGAAACAGAAATAAATGCCATAAGTTACTGTACTGAACCATACCACTCAGAGGAAATGAGCCATTAGTGACAATTCTTTGGGCAAAATGCACTGTTGATGTCAGAGGTCATAAGAGAATGACCAGACTGGTTCAGAAAAACAACAGTAAATAATAAAAAAAAATGCTAGAGCTGAGGTCTGCAGAAGAACGTCTCTGAAGAGCAACCTTGAGCTTCAGCAGCAGAAGAGAAAACTCTGACATACAGTAAACTGAGCCTACAGTTCACAGGCTAATCAAATTTGGACAACAGAAGAGTGTAAAGATTTAGGTGGTCAGGTCAGAATTTGGCATAAGCAACATGAAAACATGGATCCATTGTAACTAGCATCATCAGTCCAGACTGTTGTTGATGATGTAATGGTGTATTTTCTTTACAAACTTGGGACTCTTTAATACCAAGTGCCAACTATGCATTATTTTAACAACACCGCCTACATGAGTATTGTTACTAACCATCTTAGTCTCATTATGAACACAGCGCATATCTTTTGATGGCTAATTCCAGCAGGATAGCATACGAAACACAAAACTCAAACTGGTTTCTTGAACATGACAATGAGTTCAGTAAACTCAAATAGCATTCAGTCACTAGATTTCAGTCCAACAAAGCATTTTTGAGATGTGGTGGTAGGATAAATGGTGTGTAGATAAATCTGCAGCGACTGTGTGATGCTAACACGTCAATATGAATCATAATCTCTGAGGAATGTTAACACCTTGTTTAACCTATGCCACATAGAATTCATATATAATGACAAAGAGGGTCCACCAACACGCTACTAGCAGGGTGTACCTATAAAAGCAGCAAGTGAGTCTACCACATTCATCAGACATTCCTCTGATATTTATGTTGGTTTCATTTATCTATATACGAAAATTTAAATGGCACGTTTGCTTTGCTTTTCTTATGCACTGCACTTTAAATGATTCACATAAATTGCTCTCCGAGTAGACTTTGGAGGCCTGTCACGCTTTCCCTGACATAAACTGTGCCTGAGCAAACAGATGCCTGCTTAAATGGTAAACATCTGCATGTCTACAACTTTTGGATCTCTGTCAAATTACCTGATGGCTATGGGAGCCACAGGAGCTGTTGGGCTTCGCTAATGGTTCAGCATGTGGTCTTACTATCTATATAAAAAACTTCACAAAAGTTCATTTTATTTCTTTGCATCTGTGATTGTCTTTTCACTTTTCACAGGTTTTATTACTGTTAAGAGAATGTAAGATTGATTATGTATGATGGCATATGAATTTTCATAGACCTATACCAAATAAGCTAGCTAAATATCACTCGCCATACAATCTCGAAATAACATATCAACTCACTCCCCACAATTCTGTATTCTGCATGAGAAAACGCAAGCTACTTTCGTTAACAATGTTAAGGAATGTGTCAGAAAAAAAAAAAACTTGTTTGAATAAAAGTAATGCAGATCTTGAAATCGTATGATGTGGAAATTATCTCTGAATTATGAATGTTCCGATGTGTGCAAGTGTGAAGTCCATTATCTATTATTTCCCAAGATTATTTATCCCCCAGTAGGCTATCAAACAGCTCGTGGCTTTTGAATCTGGGCCATGCGAGTGGATGTATGTCAGTCATGTACACAATCAAAAAGTGAGCTCCCCCTTTTTTTATGAACTCGGGTGGGGTTTTATGCCTCTGGGCTACGCAGACGTTCAATCCCAGCGCGTTTCAAACGCCCATCAAGCCCATGGGCTCATAACAGAGATACCTTTCAATCAGTAAATGATCCCCATCTGACATGACAGGTGATTTTCCTTTGCGTCCAATTAATAACCTCATTTTAACAATTAACAATGGAGGATTGTGGAAAGCCCTGCGGAAAGCCAAGGCCTGAGGGATCGGCAGCAGATTTTGGATTCGCCAAAGCAAAGCAGATCCTCATAGGTTCACTCCCATCATCCCCGGTCATATGGTCACACTCTTTTTCAGGTGTTGGGTCTCTGAGGACGGGACGGGGTAAAAGGTGGGGTTGGAGATGAGCTGGGGAGGGAAAGCGCATATGGCAGGGAATGATGGAGTCTCTCTTTGCACCCTACGGAGAAGAGGAAATTAAAGACCAGGCGAAGGGAAGAAGAGCGTTAGGGGGTGTTTGTGGAAGGAAAGGGTGATTTAAGTGTCAGTACGGGGGGGATGGGGCTGTGGAGTTAATTACTGAGTAATGAGGGACAATTTATTGTCTTCTTGTTAGACACATCAAAATGGCTATTGTGAGACTCTCTGTTAATGTGTCCCCTTAGAGCTTGGTGCTAAAGGTCTCGAAAGCTTGTCTGGGGCTTTAGTAGCCCGCCAGAGTCTGATGCAGCCATCCCGGGACCCCAAGGGCCCCCCGGAGCCACTGAAATACCACCAGGTGCTTTTAGTGTCGGTCCCCGAGTCAGGAGAATTTATTCCGAGAAATAATGAGAGTTGCATTAGCAGAGTATTGATCCGCCTCAGCGTGGCCTTCCCTGGTGAGCCTGCGGTAAGTCTTTCGAGGCACCTCTCAACCCCACTAAATCTTCACATCCTCAGTTATACAGCCCTCTCCTGTTGTTTCCTACCTTGTGTCCATCCGTTTTATTTTTAGGTCAAAGTTTGTCGTTCATCTCAGGATTTGTGAAGTTTATTCTGGAAATATTAAAACTAGGAAAGGAAAGATGTGATTAGATGTTGAGTGATCTACAGTAGGTGTTGTGCAGTAAAGCAATGAGAGGTCCTGCTTTAACACAATTTCTTCAAAAATCAGACCACAGTTCTTGATGAACAAAATTAAATGAATTAAATTGGAAATATACTGCACTACAGGGCTGTTGAATGCTCAAACTGTATGAGGAACCTGATAATTTCCTGAAATACAACATCTAATCAATGTGTTTAGATGTGGCAACTATTGTGGAAGTGGAATAATTGAATCCACTTCAATGAATTAATACAAAATAATGGACACGGTGTATATTATTTTTTAATATTTAAACTGTCTGTCATGAATGATATTTCATGAGATTGTTTATGATTAAGGGTGCCACCTTGGCTCAGTGGTTAGCACAGTCACCTCACAGCAATAAGGTTGCTGGTTCGAGTCTCAGTTGGCATTTCTGTGTGGAATTTGCATGTTCTCCCTGTGTTGGCTTGGTTTTTTTCCAGATGCTCCGCTTTCCCCCACAGTCCAAAGACATGCGGTATAGGTGAATTGAATTAACTAAATTGGATGTAGTGTATGTGTGTAAATGAGTGTGTATGGATGTTTCCCAGTACTGGGTAGTGACTGGAAGGGTATCCGCTGTGTAAAACATATGCTGGATAAGTTGGCAGTTCATTCCGCTGTGGCGACCCCTGATGAATAAAGGGACTAAGCCGAAGGAATACGAATGAATGAATTTTTCTGATTAAGTGAATGCAATTTAGTAAACATAACAGACTTTCCTATAAGCGAATACAAGTATAACAAAACCTCAGCAAATGTAATGCAAGTAGTAGTTTTTTTTATTACACTTTTTTTTATTACATTACATACAACTCTTATTAGGGCGCCACGGTGGCGTAGTGAGTAGCACGTTCGCCTCACAGCAAGAAGGTTGCTGGTTCGATCCCCGGCTGGGCCAGTTGGCATTTCTGTGTGGAGTTTGCGTGTTCTCCCCGTGGTTGCCTGGGTTTCCTCCGGGTGCTCCGGTTTCCCCCACAGTCCAAAGAAATGCAGTACAGGTGAATTGGGTAAGCTAAATTGTCCGTAGTGTATGATTGTGAATAAGAATGTATGAATGTGTTTCCCAGAGATGGGTTGTGGCTGGAAGGGCATCCGCTGCGTAAAACAAATGCTGGATAAGTTGGCGGTTCATTCCGCTGTGGCGACCCCAGATTAACAAAGGGACTAAGCCGAAAAGAAAATGAATGAATGAATGAACAACTCTTATTAATAAAGGCCAACTAACATCATCAATTAACACCACTTTCAGCTAAAAATATCATTTTTAAAGAAACATTTTAGCCGTTTCTCTTCATACAAACTGGTTTAAAGGTATTTTTGAAGATTTATTATCGTCTATATAATATCATTATATATGTCTCCATGAAAATAAAAACAAACATTTGAACTTTAATCATACTAAAATACACCCACCCCCACCCCCACCCTCTCCAAAAATGGCAAACTACAGAACTATGATTGTGTGTGTGTGCAGATGTAGCATTTCTATCGCTAACTACTTGCCTATCATGCATAATCCATCACTTAGTCATTTTCTTAAATCTCCATGAACGGTGGGTCATTGATTTTAGCAAGAAAACATCAATTGGTAACTACTGTATTTGGTGGAAACCACCTTTTTTATGAGTCGAGGAAAGCCATCAATTCATTGAACTAAAGTGCGTGCGATCCTCAAGACCACTTTTTGAAGGAAAGTCAGTAAAATCATCCTTCAGCCCTTTGCTACACAGAGAAACGCCAGCCTTTGATGTGGTGCGCATGAAATCAGGCCACAGAACAAAGCTGCCGTCACCAACAGCCAGATGTCAAAAGTAATCCGTACCAATTATTATTGAGTACCTGTCATGCATGAGTCACAAGCCGCAATATCAATAGAGATACGCGCATCTGCATGACATGCAACCCCAGAGGAGAGGATATAAATACAATCAGCTCTAAATAACACATTAAACATGCCTAAAATGATCGCATTATACATATTTTGTCCTTTTACAGCAACAAACTTGAGTTGACCCATGTCTGTTTTACCCCCAGTGCAGATCGTAATCTAAACTCAGCGGTAATGGCATTTCTAATCTGCGATAATGCATATTGCGATCAGAATAGTTTCTTGTTTTTGCTGCTCAAATGAATATGTCCCATCAGCTGCTGAATCTGCTTTGAAATGATCTCGCGAGTAGAACATGGCAATGTCTATAGAATGCAAATGAGTTCTCTGGACGTGCATAAATTAAGCAATAAGGTTCCAGCGGTAACACCAGGCTGTCTATTAATAGATTAATAGAATTCCAAATGAGGCTTTATTTACGACTCGGCTCCAAGATTCCTCCCCTGATGCTTCAAGAGCCGTAGGAACAAACTCTTAGTCCAGTTTAATCATAATGGAAGCTTTCTACAGGAAAATGCATCACTTTTTGCATTACAAACAAAGTGCTTTCCTTATAGCTCAGCATCGGCTTTTACAGCTCAGCGCTAAGATATACCCCAAATGCCATACATTGAGTATACATTATTGAGTGCTTTTCTAAGACACATTCGTGGTGTTGTTCTCTTTTGTTCTCCAAATGTCCCTTAGGGGCCACCAGCAGCAAGCTCAAACTCTTGCTGAAGAGAGACAACAATTTTCCGCCATCCGAGTCAACTTTTTCATTCATCAAAATGGCAGAACACGTATGCATCAGGCTCCCTATAGAATTGTCCTCTGAGGAACGTGTTCGTCAGTTTGAGAAAACAAGTACTGTAAACCAACAGTGTGTTATTGTAGGTAACAGGCCACCTCATTAATCACCACAAGTTATAGCTTATGTAATGCCAAAACAACCCCAGTCTAACAGTCATAGACTCTTGTCAAGCACAAACTTGGGGGTATGATTTTATTTACTAATTGTTTAATTTAAATTTACAAGTGATGACAAGTAAACAGAATATAATTTGGGATTTGTATATGAATTTGTTTTATATTGCTTCATTGTTATACAGAGGAAAAAATTTGTAACAGTGCTGTTTTATTTACAGTAGGTTTTTAGTTGATTTGAAATTAGTAGTTTTTTTACTCAGTAAAAAAACTACTAAATTAGTAGTTTTTGACTCAAGAATACAAAAGCAAACTGTCATTTTCTGGAAATATTTATTTTTCTAGTGATTCTAGATATTTATTATTCTAGTGATTACAAAATCTATGTGTGTACTGCTTTTGGTGGTTTACAAGGATTATGACAAAATTTGTAAATGACACGGGTAAGACCTAGGTATTACAATGTTGGGGTGGTTTATGAGAACATACCTTGTGTCCTCGTAATTTAAAATGATTTAAAATAATACTTAACAGAATTTTTTTCACATTTAAATGTCACAGGTTTCCAGCGAGGGTTGAGTTTAAGGTAAAAAACTACAAACAGCACATTCAACCTTCCTCAGTCAGAATTTGGGACACCGAAATTGACACTTCAAAACGGAAAGTCTTACCGAAGCAACAGCCAACACAGAATTCCGCTTGGACTTAAAGCCTTTTTCGATGGGTTATTGACACAGGTGTTTTTTTTTTATAATGGCATAGCAGTCAAAATAGGACAAATAAGCTCAGGTGTGGGACAAACTCTGGACCTTTGTCAGTGAGAGGTGGGCTTCTTGTACAGGGAGGGCTTATTAGCCGGGCCTGTATAATAAGTGTTTTTATAGCATAAAATAAATGGAGAGACCTCATAAACCACCAAAACAAATGTGTGTGTGTGTGTGTGTCTGTGTGTGAAAATGTAAACAGAAATACTTAAATTAGCTTTTCATTTGAGTTTTATTTTTTCCTTCAACTAAAAGATACTCAAGAGGTCATAAAAATATACATATTTTGTCTTCAAGACAAATAATTTTTAAAAAATCACAATTTTTGAGAGCAAGAATTTTAAAAAGCCAGTCCCATTTTCACAAGCATGTACTTTTTACTTTTGGAATATGCAGCTTTTATTCAATATATATATATATATATATATATATATATATATATATATATATATAATAATTCATTTTTTTGTCGGCTTAGTCCCTTTATTAATCTGGGGTCGCCGCAGCGAAATGAACCACCAACTTATTCAGCATATGTTTTACGCAGTAGATGCCCTTCCAGCTGCAACCCATCTCTGGGAAACATCCATACATACTCATACACTAGGGACAATTTAGCCTACCCAATTCACCTATAACACATGTCTTTGGACTTGTGGGGGAAACCGGAGCACCCGGAGGAAACCCACGCAACCACGGGGAGAACATGCAAACTCCACACAGAAATGCCAACTGACCCAGCCGGGGCTCAAACCAGCGACCTTCTTGCTGTGAGGCGAACGTGATACTCACTACGCCACCATGGCGCC
>CAIGQQ010033975.1:2082246-2111969 GCA_903798035.1 Danio albolineatus | reverse complement strand
TATATATATATATATATATATATATATATATATTAGTACATTCATGTGTGCTTTGTCCAGGTTTGAAACACTCACTAATCACATGTGATATCATAAGGAAGGCAAAAACTAAACATGAGAACGACAGTGTAGTTTGATACTGTGGTGCAATGGCACCATCTGCTGGTCGAATCTAATAGTACATGAACTATACACAAGACGAACCATTAAAAATATTAAGTTAAATTTAAACACACTATAATACACTAGTTTTCAAATACAAATCTATTTCTATGATTTCTGGTATAACTCAAAACAAGTGTTACTACACTATTACTGTATTTCATTAATATTTTAAATAGCATTGCCATTTTTATTTTAGATTAATTTTAGAAGTTGATATTTTTCTTTACATTTAATATAATTAGAAAAAATATATTTTAGTTTGTTTTATTTAAATGAAGCTGTATTTTAATTTCCTTGTTTAATGTTTTTAACATTTGTATCTCCTTTCAGTTATTTTACTATTATTTCTTTACTATTAATTTATTGTATTGTTGTCATTTATTATATTATTGTATGATATTGTTTTGTTTTAGTTTGTTTATGCAGCTGTGATTGATCAAATATTTTTATACATTTCTTTAGCTTTGTTTTTAATTTCCTTATTAAAATCTTAGTACTTAAACATATTTATTTTAGTCTGCTGAATTAATTAATTTTTTTAAATGTGTATTTTATAAATTTGCATATATATATATATATATATATATATATATGAATTACCAAAACAATTATTAATAGTTTTAGTTAACAATAACACAAAACCATGAAAGTATCACTTACCTTTCAAAGTCAGCTCATGCGTCACATTCTCAGCCTTTCCTTTGTCCATGTCTATGATGGCGACTTTGGCTCCAGCCTCTCCAAGAGCATGTGCAAAAGCCCTGCCGATGCCCTGACCAGCCCCCGTCACATAGGCCACTTTCCCATCCAAACGTAACCTGTCCAGAACTGCCTTCCCTTGGACTCCTCTGAACACCTCATCGAAGGTCACTTTACTACTCTGGAAAGCACAGTTTATCATCACCACACCAATCAACTCACTGACTTGTGACATTAAGTAACATACTGTGCATCTCCATTCTTTCTCTAGCGATTCTGAATCAATTTATTGTATTTAAATTAGGGTGTGATTGTTCAGACCTGCTGCAGCAAGCTAGATAAACTGAAAAATAATAAGCATTGACAAGTACAAATTTACTCTATTTGGACAAAGATGGACAAACTTAAAAACTATGCTTCTCTTTCAGTGTACGCCGTTCAAATTCCTTTTATGAGACTTTTTTGGGCAAAATATTTTATTATTATTATTATTATTATTATTATTATTATTATTATTATTATTATTAGTTTCATTAATCTGAGCAGGGGCGCCATGGTGGCATAGTGAGTAGCACGTTCGCCTCACAGCAAGAAGGTCGCTGGTTCAAGCCTCGGCTGGGTCAGTTGGCATTTCTGTGTGGAGTTTGCATGTTCTCCCCACGGTTGCGTGGGTTTCCTCCGGGTGCTCCGGTTTCCCCCCACAAGTCCAAAGATATGCGGTACAGGCGAATTGGGTAAGCTAAATTGGGTAAGCTAAATTGTCCATAGTGTATGTGTGTGAATGAGAATGTATGGATGTTTCCCAGAGATGGGTTGCGGCTGGAAGGGCATACGCTGCGTAAAACAAATGCTGGTTCATTCCGCTGTGGCGACCCCGGATTAATAAAGGGACTAAGCCGACAAGAAAATGAATGAATGAATGAATGAATAACTTGAGCAGTTCAAAACTTAGCTAGTTTATGTAAGACTGCCAACTGAACACACACACACACACACACACACACACACACACAAAAGAGGACTTGATTCAACAAAGTTAAAGTATAATATCTCTCCACCTGTGAGTTTGGCTGAGGTGTGTAGGGCACTCTCCGTATTATAGTGAGTCCATCTCTCAGAGGAATGATGACCTATGAAAAGAGATCAAAGCATGGTTAACAGAACTGATATTTAGATTGAAAGTATTAATTTTGTTAGATTCAGAAAACATATTTCTCACCTGCTCTACTCGAGGATCAGCTGTGACAAACTGATTAAAATCTCGCAAAGCTTTTCCCATTTCATCCGCAGAGTCCTTGAGGTAAACTCTGCCTTTAAACAGCGTGTTGTCAACACATATAACACCATCGATCCGCAGAAGGTTATGGTCCAGGAGGAACTTATAATAGTTGATGTAGTTCTGCTTGTCGGCGTCAATGAAAACCATGTCAAACTGCTCTCCTGTGGCAGCCAATTCCTGCAAAACAGTAGAGCCTTTTTTAACAAACAGGTCAAAATAAGAGCTGAAAAAGGGGAAGATTTCCTCACCTTCAGAGTATCCATAGCAGGCCCGGTCTTCACAGTTATCTTTTTCCCATGAGGAGATTTATCAAATATAGGCTGTGCAAAGTCTTTGAGGTAAGGCTCAAGCTCACAGGCAATAAGTCGGCCGTTTTCTGGTAAGGCCTCTGCCATTGACAAGGCCCCATATCCTGTGAACATTCCTATCTCTAAGACCCTCTTCGCTTTGCTCATATGCACCAGCATCTTCAATACTTGACCTATAGAATGAAAATAAACATCTTAAAGAGCCCATATTATGGATTTTTGAAAATGACCTTCCATGCAGTGTGTTACACAGCTCTAAGTAAAGTGAAATGTCCAGCTAAGGCTTAAATCTGAAAGTGCAAAGTGCTTAAAACGATTGATTCATATATAAAAGAGTCGACTCATTGTTGTTTAAATGAATCGTTATTAGAACGAGTCTTTAGCCGTTTCGGCTTGACGTCAACGTGAAACATAATAGTTGCACGCGCAGACCCGGGAAATTTGAACTGCCCGGCCCCGCCCACAGACAGGAAGGAAAAGTGGAAGACAACAAGCACTGTATTGCAGTAAGTGTTGTAGCATAACCAGCGGGACAGCAGTGACGTGTGATCTGAGTAATATCTAAGTAAATCTTTATACTGTTTGATGGCAGTATAAAGATTTAGAGAGAACTTATTGACAGCTTTTGCAGTATTGGTTTTCGCGTTTTGCTCTTTGTAGACGGTCCCTAAGGATCGCTCTCTGCAGCCTGCGCACAGTTTAATATAATGCGTCCAGCGCGTAGGCAAAGCTCATTTTTAGGAAAATAAGGTTGTAGGTGATTGTATACATTGCGACGGTTGAAAAGAGGTGCTATTTGTGTAGGAACAATGTTTCGGTCATGAGTTATTGATCCGGAAAACACGACTGCTGCTAACTTTACTAAACTCATCGGCATTCCGGTTAAATCATGACCCGCAGACGCTGTGCTCTGAAGTGCGAGGGAAAAGCTGTGTTATTTTCCCTACCTGGAAATCTCTTTTCCCTACCTGGAGTGGTTGAGGTTTTTTTCGTAAAATACCTGAGAATTACATCCCCAACACGGTGCTGTGTTCGCGTCATCTCTCTGAAGAGAGCTACACCAATCTACCAGCTTACGACGCGGGATTTGTTGCACGGTTGTTGTTAAAGGATGGATCAATACCCAGTTTATCTGGACCTGCGTGTTCTTCCAGTCGTGTTGACTGTAACAAGGTAAATATGGATGTAGTTGTCTGTATTGTGTTTGCTCCGTGCAGCATGTAGCGGTAGCCATTTAGCTTACTGCCGAATGAAACTATTTGTTGGCTTACAATAGTCCATGAAGTGTTAATTATTACTGAATGTTTGTTGTTATGATGAATAATATAGCAATACGCTGTTGTACAAAAGCAGTGATTTGTTTTCAATATGTTCTGGCATTGGGCTGCTGTCACGTAAAGGACGTGACGAGGTGACGTGGTAGCGTCACGGAAAGGAGGTGCTTGGGGAAAAAGACTCGCTCAGACGATTCATATGGGAGTCGGTGGGAAAATGAGGTAAAAATAAATAGATATTATAAGACATCGAAAGTGTTTTTTAACCTTGCATACATATCATCCTGTTGTTTGGGACTTCAAAAAGTGAAATTTAACCGTTCTCAACCCACCATATGGGCTCTTTAAAATTCAGTTTGCATATATACAGGTAGTTCATTCATTCATTCATTTTCCTTTCCTTTCCTTTCCTTTTCATCCATTTTCCTTTAGTAATCTGGGGTCGCCACAGCAGAATGAACCGCCAACTAATACAGCATTTGTTTTATGCAGTGGATGCCCTTCCAGCCGCAACCCATCTCTGGGAAACATCCATACACACTCATACACTACGGACAATTTAGCCAACCCAATTCACCTATACCACATGTCTCTGGACTTGTGGGGGAAACCGGAGCACCCGGAGGAAACCCACACAACCAGGGGAGAACATGCAAACTCCACACAGAAATGCCAACTGACCCAGCCGAGGCTCGAACCAGCGACCTTCTTGCTGTGAAGCGAATGTGCAACTCACTACGCCAGCGTAGCACCTTATACAGGTAGTATAAGCTATCATTCACAGTTTTAAGAGTCTGTAAGAAATGCATTTAATCTATTTAAAATATTTATGTATGCGATTACAAAAGTACATTTTCAGGGTTGAATGTTCCTTTAGAAATTATTTTACACTAAAAAAAATGCAGGGTTCCACACAATTGCTTCATGTTGTCTTAACACAAATCAATAATGTTAACATAATTGTTTTAACAAATTTAAGTGGATTGAATATAAAACAATGAAGTTGTCCCAAAGAAAAACATCAAGAATTTTGTTGTTTCAGCTCATTTAAAGTAAGTAGTTTGAATGAGCAGCAAAAATTCTTCTTTGAGTGTAATGGTGTACTCACACTAGGATATCCTAACCGTGCCCATGCCCAATTCTTGGTTTCTTTGACAAGTGTGAGTGCACCGAATTAGGCCTAGATACAGTTGGCCAGCACTGGCCCAGTAAGAAGCTGTGTGCCAGAGTGCAGTTCGGTTGGTGCGGTACACTTGTAGTGTGAGTGCTAAGCACACCTGAGCCCGAAACTGAAGACATGACATCGCTTTTAAAGGACTGTTTCATATAGATTTATTAATTATTCTTACTTTTCAATGAATGTGAACTGTCATAGTTTCGCTGCACGACAGCTGCCACCTTCAGCAAACCTCCTAATACCTGCAGCACGATGACTTTCATGAACAATTATGAGCGTCAAAATTGATGGATCTGTTCAGCAAAAGATCTGACTGTGTGCTCAGTCTCGGAAGGCAAAAAATGTGATGTGAGTGTGGGCCGAAAGAGGGGGGGACGGTTCAAGACAAGCAAGCCTAAAGCGAGTACACCATAATTTGGCACTCAAAAAACAGGTAGTATTTTATTTTTAGCAGTTGAACATGGGTTTTCCTGGTTAATATTTCTGTAGGAACTGTTTTGCAGTTTTTTCTGTAATATGATAAATAAACTTAATGTCATTTTTGATCAGTTTTATTCATTCTTACAAAATAAAAAAAATCTATTTCTTTCAGCAAACATCTTGTAGACCCCATAATTTTGAATGGTAGCTCAAAACTTCTGTGAGTGACACACAAGACATCAATACACAAAACTATTACAGTACTGACTAGGCATGGGCCGGTATAAGATTCTGACAGCATGATAACCTTGGATAAAAAAAAAACATGGTTTCACGGTTTGACGATACTGCGTTTACTACTCTAAAATATATTCTTTTTAAGTGTCTGGGTAAAAAAAAACACATTATATTGTATTTTAAGAAACATTTAATATATTTTGGAGCAGTAAACATGTCAGGCTAAATAATGAAAACGAATCATTAACTTCTGCAGTCTTCATTAGTTTCAAAAACAGATTTCTTTACAATTTAAAATGGCATGTTTGGATATCTTTGCTGCTGAAGATACTGTTGTCCTAAAAACAACAACAACAACAAAAATCTTACACATACCTTAGAAACGATATTATTTTAAAACATTGACTTTTCAAAACCGCGGTTTACCTTGAAAACGGTTATTGTCCCATGCCTAGTCCTTACTAAGTTCTGTAGTAAAACATTATGTGATGTGCACTTTAAAAACATATACCTTCAACCTGCCCGGTGATGCATGTAACAGGAAGCCTAAATAGGGTTTTTCCATCCGCATGCACCTTTTTCCAGTCATGAGAAACTGATTTCCTTCGGGAAAAACAATATAGAAATGTACAAAGTGGATACTGCAAGTGGAAGTGAAATAAAATCTATCATTAAAGTTGTCCTAAAACTATTTAACAATGCCCATTCTTGTCTTGTCAATTTTGAAATGCTGACTTCATAAAACAGTACCATTTATAACTGCATGCTAACAGAACTATTTTAACACTTTTAAATGCTATTTAAACATAAACAGATCTATAACTCTCTATATGTCTCAAGTAAATAGTTAGTTACCTATACAACTCAGTCAATGGTTCACTCTCCTTGCTGCTCATTTGTTCGAGATATTCGTCCAGTCCGTTAGCGATGTCCAGAGCCTTCTGAAGATTATCACGAAGTTCATCTGGAACATTTGCATGATTCTCTGCAATCTCTTTTGCCTTCAGTAGGTATTCCACGATGAACTCCACAGGAGTGTCTGAAACTAAAATTCAGAAAGTAAATAACTAAGATGTGACTGTGTGGTTAGAGATGTTAGTCCAGTAGGCTTCTGCTGGTATGATATTTTCTTGTTGTGATTATCTGCTGAAGCTTTAATCTAGATATATATTATTATAATAACAAATAGTTATTCACAGTATTTTGAAGTGCTCACAATATACTGTATATTGTGCATGTTCATTATCACAATGTATTGAATTATTGAATATCGGCATATGTCTAAGTACCAATGACTAATATTATTACATATGTTTTATGAAATTACAAATTTGACAGCTAGAACTGGGGTGCAAATTAAATTTACTACATTCTTACCAGGCAAAATATTAAAAACTCTAATAAAATATATCTTTTTTTTTTACTGTGGTATTATACCAACAGGTTTAGTTGTTATAAAAGTGTTTTTTCACTTGCTTTTCTCAAATTCAGTCAATACTATTTTTGTGTTAAAACTTTGAATAAAGAAACAAAATTGTGTCTACAGTGCAACAGAATATTAAATTCTTATTTAGATAATAGAATCACATTCACAAGAATGCGTCTCAGGACAAAAACTGCAGTGGTTTAGAATTGAACTCTTTGCTGTACAGTAATTTCACCTAACTAGATCATGATACAAATATGAGACAAATACCTATACGGGTCATCTTTGGACCAATAACTTGAATTTTCGAAGCTTTTATTTTTCTATTGGCTCCATATTATCCCGCATCATGTTCATCACCAATCAGTTGTATGACACTGATCTTTTTCAATCAATAAACAATTTAATTATTATTCTTCCGTGCATAGTGCAGGTGCGTTACGTTAGATTGACTCGGTGTGCATTGGGTGGAGCTAAAGACGGTTTCTCAACAACTCTGATTGGCTGAATTTTCTGCACAGCATCATGTGTAAAAAAATTCTGCATGAATTCCACTATTAAAGAAACCATTTGTTTAAAAAAAAATCAATCAATCAATCAATCAATGCATTCCTATTTTCATATGTGAGTATTATAAGTATAAAATGTTTTTACATTCAGGTACAGTAGGTACTGCTTAAATATGGCCATTACCGCTGCGCCTTCTACCGCAGCCGTCAGCATTCAGTGCTTCAGTGGCGTTGCTCGCTGCAGGAGTAGGGACTTTCTCAACTTTTCAAGCACCAATGGAAGCGTCAGCCAATCAGATCGATGTATGCAAATACACCAGCTCATATAGTAGCCGATTGTTGACTAACTTCATTGGCTGACACTGCTATGACGATCGCGTCAGCCCCAACTTCAGACACGCCCTTTGTCAAGCTTTGATGCTGAAGCCCCGTGTGAATGGGGCGTAAGAACGTGTTTTCAGGTTTGACCGCAGTTTGCGACTTTGCCACCAGGGGGCACAAAGGGACGGGATGCGAAAGGACAGATATATAAAGTGACTGTAAATACCCTGCTACTTATGAATGAAGATGAAATAACAGGAGAAAACATCATACTTGCTTCGATAATCATTAAAAACTTGTTAACAGCTTTATTATTATTGTAAACGTGTTAAATGAAATGAAGACTCATTTTGGAAAAAGTAAAATTAAAGAAATAAAAGACCACTAAATTAGACGACAATTAAAATGAAAGTAGGTGCAAACATACATACAAATAGGCCTAAACAAATAATTAAACAAATTTGTACAGCAGTGTTTTAGCCTAAAATAGAGAGATGTACAGTGTTTGTTATTTTAAAGTGACTAAGACAGTTACTAAAAAAGCTGTGCATACATGTCATTATAGGTGGCCAGACATGTTGTTATCAGATACTTGATCGAATGTTAAAGAATACGGTAACACTTTACAATAACAGTACATGAATAATGATGTATTGATATGTAAACTAAACATCACTTTATTATGAATTAACGATGAGTTAAGGTATGCACTAATCATGAACTAACTTTAACTACAACATATGTCACATTAGTTCATGTGTGAATAACAGCTACCGGAATTACTTGTTTGTACATGTTGTTAATTAATATATTAATTTACATTTAAGTTTAAGCTAAATGTAACCAACATGAACTCATGAGCGGTTAATGTATAATTATGTCATGACTTTACTTGGAGGGGCACATCAGCATTAACTCATCCTAAACTACTCATGAACTCCTGTTCATGCTGATGTTGACAGAACACTTTTCTATTGTTATTCAGTTTAAACCCACTAGTTGGACGTGCATACGGAGTTCATGAGTAGTTAAGAATGAGTTAATGATGATGTGCCCCTCCAAGTAGTCACAACATAATTATATATTTACATATCATGAGTTCATGATGGTTAAAATAAGCATAAACTATGTGGTAATTAATACATTAATTAACAAACAAACAGACACAATCATGTACTCACAAGTAATTCAGGTAGCCGTTATTCACAAATGAACTCATGTGACTTATGTTGTAAAAGATAATTCATGATTAGTGCATACCTTGACTCATCATTAATTCATAATAAAGTAATGTTTAGTTTACATATTAATACATTATTATTCATGCACTGTTATTGTAAAGTGTTACCAAGAATACTATATAGGCTACAAAGAATGGTGAACATGTTTTCAGCAACTGTGCCATTCTTTGAATCGAAGAGAAGTGCATTAACTGCAGCTTTTGCTGCGCAGGACATCTAATATTCCACACATAAACACAACAGTTTACCACGATAAAAGCATGACATGTTTTCATTTTCATTGTGTTCTGAAGTAAAGTTTTCCCCGTGTCCTGTTGACATCTGGACTTAGTCTGACCGAGTTCAGTAACACTAACCCTGACTGGAATCCCAATCGTGACGTTTAAAGTTATTTTTGGCTCTCTTGAGAGTAAATTCTC
Organism: Danio albolineatus; assembly: GCA_903798035.1. NCBI lineage: Eukaryota > Metazoa > Chordata > Actinopteri > Cypriniformes > Danionidae > Danio > Danio albolineatus. The sequence goes on along the minus strand of CAIGQQ010033975.1, from coordinate 2,102,494 downwards.
AGCACGAGTTGTGAGACAACAAGCACGCGTTAGCTCTGCTGCAGCAAGCAACACAAACGTTATTTCAGATAACTGTGTTGTTGGTTTGTCATTTAGCGAGCTCCAACAAACCCATGTAAACATTCCTACCTTTTGCTGTCTGCATTGCGAATCCTCGTCGTTTGAGTTGGGAGGGTTAACTTGAGTTGGCCGTGTTCCCTGTTGAACAAGTCCACCCTAAAAGTACAGTTTATGCAAATGAGCGCGTCACAAACTTACACAAGGTAACGATTTCGCCTTGAGTGCACCGCTCCGCTTCTATAGCTGCATGCCATAGCATGCTGCTCACGTGTGCGTGCACTGACTATGTAACTGAGGTGACCCGGGTCGCAGAGCCCCACTGCGGTCACGCTATCTGCATCTGCTCTGTCAAATATGTTAATGATTACAAAATGTTTTTTTTAAACATGAGGAACAAGGTTTGACTGAAGTGACTGTTTAAGACAAGGATTTTCATGAATATAATGATCAATCTACAAGCTAGGCCACGCCTGTTTGTGTGCATGTAACATTAAATGTCCTGTATTATTATTTTTTCTGTTTATAGTTTAAAATAAAATGTAGTTTTAGATTAATAGTTGTGAGAGTACAAATACATGATTTCGAGCTATTCCTAAGGTCAGATGAAGCCTACAACTTGACATGCCAAAGCATGAAGTTCAAAAGTCAAACGATTTTTCTCAGTAAGCATGACTTCCAGTAAAATCCAAAAATACATAACATCAATATCTACCACACAATGTTCTCTTTAAAATCATAACACTCTCCAAGAGCATACCTGCAAATAAAGGGTGATCAAAGTAAATTAAAAGTAAATATGTAATTATGCACATGTAAAAAATGCTACCATATATCAAATAAAGCGAAGACTGAGATGTACAGTCATCTGAGCCCTCTGCTTGCATGTGGTTGGTTATCAAACAGAGTCAAACCAGTTTAACCAGCTTTACTTCACACCTTGTCTTTGTCCTGTTTTATTATTTTTTAGTTGCATTTGCATTATTTATTTGATTGTTTAGACAAACTGTCGAAATTAGCCTACTACATTCTTTAAGAAAACATGACAGAAAGCCTTCAAAGCACATTCTGACTATTTAATGAAAGTTTGTACATTACTAATTTCAATCATTTTAAAAAGGCTATTGTTTTACTAGCCTATTTGTGAGACAGGATATTTGCATTATATCATTAATTATTTAATGTCGTTTTGTCATGATGATATATATATATAATTTATTTAATTTTTCCCCTAATCGTAATACATAACATTAGCCGTTGATTATTTAGCTCACATAACGCCATATTTCATAACACTCGCCTCCGGATGTCTCGTGCACGTGTGGCCATCGCCAATATTCTTACAATGAAGACGAGTTGTGTAAGTTCAAGTCAAGAGAGACACCGCGGGTTTTAGAGAGAGAGACACTTTCATAAGTGTATCGCGCAAGCTCCTCCTGCTGATGCGCCTCAAGTCATGATATATTCACGCTTGAACTATGGAGCAACCCGGAGAGACTTTTACAGTTAATTCACCTGAAGTTCGTCTGCCAGCTGTTCACCGGGACAACTCGACGATGGAGAACCACAACAAGCAGAAGGAGACCGTCTTCAGCCTGGTGCAGGTGAAGGGGACGTGGAAACGCAAAGCAGGGCAAAATGCCAAGCAAGGAATGAAAGGACGAGTTTCACCGGCTAAAATGTGCGTATTAATCAGAAGTGTTTCAAACATTTACAGGACAGTAATTATTTAATTTTTTTAAATTGTCAGGTATGCCTTTTATCAATTAGTATTAAGGCTGAATCCATCTGAATATGGGACAGAATTTGCAAAGGTCACAAAAAGTCCAAACCTGCTATAAGAAACTGCAACAATCTGTGGTCAGTTATTTTTTATAAAATCACATAAAATAGTCTATATAATACATTATTATGTATACAAATTTTGTTTTAGCTTATGGAAGGTGTTATGAATATGTTTTTTTTATCTAAACCCAAACCGTAACAATGTTATATTATGTATTAAAATATTGCAATATTTCAATATAAACTAAATAACTACACTATACCTGGACTAACAATGAATAACAGAATTTGTTTTATAACTTATTTTATTTTTTTACTAATATTTTATACTTAGTTCATTCACTACATAAATGAACAAGATCAAATAACATTTTACTTTCATCAAGAATGATTCATTTATGCTGTATTAGCTTTAATGCATCATCTAACGTTAACAAAGGAATTTTGTAAAGTGTAACCAAACATGTTAAATATAACTTACTTGTCTAGTTAACTTCAATTACTTTTGACATTGCGTGGAAAGTATTACTATTACCGTTACTGAAATAATGTACATTTTATATTTCTCTTTTTCTTAGACTATCTCAACATTTAGACAGGAGAAACTCTGGGTTTGCCAGTCAAGACAGTCAAATATGAACTTTGCATATCACCTATCCATTGCTAATGCAAAGCAGGCTTTGTCATTTCAGGAAAGTGGCTTAAAGGTTTATGTTACTACAGTGCAAGAAATTTATAAATAGCTATCAATTTACTTATTTTTGTGGTTGTAAACATCATTGAGGGGAACAAGTCTCATAGGTAATTGCAAAGGGCCAGATTTTCTCCCTCACTATTTAAAATAATGCCAGCACATTTTGCTAGGATGACAAATCTTTTAGGTTGTTCTCAGTTGTTCTGCATCAGATGTCTAAGAGTGCTTGTCAACATAAAATGATTGAGACGAACAAATAAATCAAAGATAGTGTTAACTAAGGAATCACCAATATGGAAACTTTGTCCAATACCAATAACTATTTATATCCCTTTAACTGCTGCTTTACCAAATGGTTGACCATATTTCAACAGTTTTAAATATGACTCTTAAAGATATTTTAAGAATGACTGTTTTAAATAATGGTTTACACTACACAGCATTGCTGGTTCACAAAAAATTAAACAAACATAATCCTTTTGCACTACTACTCTTGATTTGGTTTTATTGTATAAAAAAAAAATGTGTTGGATGACATTCTGAAATATTTTAGGGCACACTTTAAAAATAAAGAATATTTTGTAATCAAAAATGTTTTATGTGTCTTACACATCATATTTTTATACTTTTCATAGTATTAATTCCAGTATTTTTATCATAAACCAGCATATGAATCATTTGGTTGAGGTTGATATTGTAGATATTATGGGATGTGTTGAAAAAAAATGCTCTGAATGTGTTATCTATTGACATTAGGAGTACTGTAGGAGAAAATCAATCCAAAAGATTTTTTCTTGGTGGGGCAGTAAAAGGCATATATAATAAAAATATGCACCAACCATACCCTTATGGTCAGCAGAACACTCTAAAACTATAAGCTTTAATATATCGACTTGATTTTTTGCTTCGGACTAATGATGACATTAAAAATAAGCATCTGATTTTTATCATATGCATTTATTGAATTAATTATTATTCATATTTTATTGGCTTTATTATATAAATCTATCTTTCGTATCGAACTTTTGCAATGCATTAATGTATTTAACAGCCATTACAGATGGCTGTCAATATATATTGTGCACCTGTAGGGTTTCCTGTTTACAAGCTGCAAAAAAAAAAAAGATTGAAGGGATTAAAACATTTAAAGGTGCAGTGGGTGATTGCCTTCAGAATCATTTTTTTGTTGTGCTGGTTAAAAGTCTCTTCACATTCCAACAGTAATGATTAAAAAAATGATCTAAATGTATTGATATGTATTTTTATATTCTGGGTAAAGCATGAGACTAAACAATGTTCATCCAATTAAAATTTGTCAGGCCAATAATTCTGATAAGTAGCCTAAACCATCTGTCAAAAAACACAGATTCACCGTTTTGCACGTGCGCTCATGCCGCATTCGCCTGCACAGAGCAGAGTGAGTGACAGAGGTAAAAACAAATAATGAATCAAAACTTTTAAACTTTTTTAACTTTACTTTCGGACACTGAAGGCAGGATGACACAATGGCTGAAGTTATTTCTTTTAGACAGGTAATGTTATGTTTTAAAACTATTTTAGTCATGCAAAGCTGATGTAGATTGTGTTGTTTTACGAATGGGTAATATGCAGAAGTGTTGTTCAGCCAATGAAATCTTCCAGTGAAAGATTGATGTGACTATTTCCAATTTCATGAGGGACCTTTTACAGCATCGATAATGAAGATTTTTATTTCGTTTAACAACAAAAAATAAGTAAATAGCGCTATTCTGCATAGCCTGCTTTACTGAGCTGAAGTTGTGACAACCTGTGACTCGTCCCTGTACTGTTTACCATGCTACTCTAAATATTTGGTCTGCACCCCGCCTGCCAACCATTAAGCATACAGTAGCTGCTTTATGAAAAAAAATGTGAGGTAATGAGACTAGCTATCTTTGCATGCATAGATAATTGCACATTGTTACAAGTTTTGCTTTGCTAGGAGTTTTTCATTTACAATTGTAGAATTATAAAGTACTATAATGGTTTATAACTAGCGAATGACGTCTAGTAGGTCTCTGTAGAATGACATCTAGTAGACATCTTTTAGGTGTGCATTCGTAATTTCAGGCTTTGGACGACAGGGGAGGGGCTGTGTTTTCAACGTAATTATGCTAATGGGTAGCATTTTGGCAGATCACCTACTGCACCTTTAATAGATGACAAATTTTGTTTAACCTGAAACGAATCCCATAATTGTGTAACTGAATTTGATGAGAAAATTTTCTTTCTGTGCATTAAATTTGTGAATAATTAAAAAAAAAAAAAAAATTACTTCCTAGAATTAGACCTACATTCTTACAGTCATTTGAAAATGAAATAAAGTAAAATAAAAATAGTCCCCTAGATATCTTGTACAGCATATTAAATGCATAAATGTTAAATTAACGTCCTACAAACATTTTTTAATTACTTTAATTTTAGTAGTAATTAATTTGACATTCATTTTTCAATCTAAACCAAGCTACAAAATGAGTTACAAGCTTTATATGTTGCAGTTACGAAAGCAGCTCCTCTAATGGCACCACCTGGACAGTGGTCACCCCCATCACCTTCACATATACTGTTACTCAGACCAAAAACCTTCTTGACCCCAGCAATGACACTCTACTTTTGGGCCACATCAGTGACGCTCAGCAGCTTGAGGCCGTACGGTCCAACACCAAACCCTTAAAACGCTTCATAGTCATGGATGAGGTAGTGTACAATATCTATGGTTCTCAGGTCACCGATTACCTCGAGGCCAGAAATGTCCTGTACCGGATCCTGCCCCTGCCCACGACAGAGGAGAACAAGTCCATGGAAATGGCCCTGAAGATCCTGGAGGAGGTGCACCAGTTTGGGATCGACCGACGCACGGAGCCCATCATCGCCATTGGAGGGGGCGTCTGCCTGGATATCGTGGGTCTCGCTGCCTCCCTTTACAGAAGACGCACTCCGTACATTCGTGTTCCCACCACCCTGCTGTCCTACATAGACGCCAGTGTCGGAGCCAAGACGGGTGTCAATTTCGCCAATTGTAAGAACAAGCTCGGCACCTACATTGCACCTGTTGCTGCATTCCTGGACCGGTCGTTTATACAGAGCATTCCTCGCAGGCATATAGCGAACGGACTTGCAGAAATGCTGAAGGTATTAGAACATTTTGAGTCTTTGTTTTTTGCTGTTTCTATGATTTGCTTGTCATTACTTAACTAGAATTACCTATTCAAAATGACTAAAATATATATCTGTGAGAATGTGCAAAAATATGAATATACAGTTGAAGTCAAAATTATTAGCCCTCCTGTGAAGTTTTTTTTCTTTTTCAAATATTTCCCAAACAATTAATAATAAAGAGTTTTTCACAGTAATTCCGATAATGTTTTGTCTTCTGGAGAATGTTTTATTTGTTTAATTTTCAGCCAGAATAAAAGCAGCTTTTAATTTTTTAAAACCCATTTTAAGGTCAAATACCCTAACTGCCTAATTTACCTAATTAACCTAATAAGCATTTAAATGTCACTTTAAGCTGAATACTAGTATCTTGAAAAAATCTAGTCAAGTATTGTGTACTGTGATCATGGCAAAGATAAAAGAAATCAGTTATTGTAAATGAATTATTAAAACTATTATGTTTAGAAATGTGTCGAAAAAATGTTCTTTGCATTAAACAGAAATAATACAGGGGGGCCTAATAATTCTGACTTCCACTATATACAATATACTTATTTGTTGTCTTTTATGGACTCCATTCCACAAATTGATGCACAATATTCTACATTTAAAAAAAATGAATACAAACAAAAGCACTGTCATGCCGAGTTCAGACTAGGGTTGGGTCGATAGATGATGCCATCGTCCATCACTGATGGCCGATAGACGTCACGATGCTGTGTTGGCATCGCAATCGTCCACCCCGCCCCCATCACAAACCCCCTCACGAAAAATCTATGCTTAGGCACCGTTTACACTAATATGTCTTAGTTTTAAAATGCCATTTAAGAAAGAAAATGATCCACATTCACACTGTCGTTTCATCTCAGAATTTCTGAACAGCCCTCTGTCCACACTATACTACTGAAAGCACACATCACGTGACCACACACACAGAGAAACAGACACTGTCATGCACTCATCTGAGCTTTTTGAGCACAAAACCCCAGAGAGCAGTGCACGCCGGACAGTTTATCAAGGATGTACCGCTGGATCGCATCTCACTATAGTTGTTAAACGTGATATTTAATTAATCTTGTGTCTATCCAAGACTCTACGGTCTTTTGAATCTATCAGGTAACGTGTCACAGCGTCAGTACACTGCTTCAATCTTTCACTTTCATGCTTGTACTTAGTAATGCTAACGAAAACCTCAGATACTGTTGGTTGGTTCCTGTTGGTCGACATCGGGTGATAATTTGTGTGTATCTTATCTTTATTTATTTATGGTTTGGTTATGGGTAAAAAAAAGACCATGCAGGTCAGATAGTTGAAACGGTAGGCTACAAATAATGAATTCGTTATGAATTAATTAATTATTCATAAATGATTAATTCACGGCTGCCTATGACAACAGGAATATCGTCCATCGCAATGTTTCACATTCGACATGGTACGATGCCAAATTGGTCGACATCGCCCAACCCTAGTTCAGACTGCACAATTTTCAAAGTAGTCGCGTCACAGATATTTTCACGCTGCATTACTATCTGGGCTAGCGTCCCATTGCTGATGTGTTTACACTGAAAGATGGATCGGCGACATGGGGTTTCACACTGCATAACTTTACAATAGGAAGAACCACAGAAAATTTTGTCTCGGTCTGCAAATTACATCTCACAACCAAACATACTCGATAAGTGACCTGGAAACAACTCGAGGTCATGTAGCCCAAGTGTATCTTTTGTAATTAACTATGAGAAAGAAGCCTTTAATGGGGTAGAAATGTACTTATTTTGCTCACCTGCCTTTGAAGGCAATTACCAATTTCTCCTCCACTTTTTTCTTTTTTTCGACCCGGTTGTGGCATTGCTCAGATGACATGTCAAACAGACACGAGTGCTCCTGCCAAATTTACATTAGTTTTCCTCAATTTCTTGGGACTAAATAGACAGAAAAGTAGGCCTTTTAACTTTTTCCCCAACCTCTCGCTGGCCTGTAGATACTCTCACACCCTCATCAGATACCCTGCTGCTCTCTCATTGGTTGTAGGTAATCACCGATGTTGCTTTTAATCAGAACACGTTAAACATGGCATGATTTTGTATCGCTGACAGGTCCAGATTTTCAGCATGCCAAATATCTCATGGGTGTTGCTGACTCTTCTGCGATTCTCTCAGATCGCGTCTTTGATAGTTCACACTGTTTGATTGTTACTCACGTTAATGAGCACCGATTTTCCTGTGATTTCAGGCATTTGTTTGTGATTTGTCAAAACTTGTCAGCGAGTCAAAATCAGGGCTAAAACCATGCAGTCTGAACTCAGCATAAGTCATCAAGAGCCTTTCATTATTTCAGTTTACATGAATGGGGAGAACTGAGAAAGTGCGGACAACCTTAGAGTTATAGAGAATGCCTTGATTTAATGTACATATACAGTATGAAATGTTTTGCTAATTGTTTTGCATTTTCAATACAAGATCAACTACTGTACCATGCTGATAATAGTAAGCTAATCCATGTAAAGTGATCAAATGTATATTGTATATCCCTATTGTTGTAGATGGCTCTTATGAAGCACAGAGGGCTGTTTGAACTTCTGGAAGCGCACGGACAGTTCCTCTTAGACTCCAAGTTCCAGTCTGCTTTGGTTCTAGAGGACGACCGCATTGACCCTGCTTCTGTCTCCACGCGGCTCGCAATAGAAACCATGCTGGAAGAGTTAGCCCCAAACCTGTGGGAGGATGATCTTGACAGACTGGTCGACTTTGGGCACCTCATAAGCCCTCAACTAGAGATGGTATCTTCAATTCTTCACCTGTGCTTTCGAGCACTTTCAAACGCAAGGGTTGGGTTATAAATTATAGTCTTTTGTTGATGATTGATGCGTTTCGCCTCAAGGCTTATCATAAACTGCTCTTGGGTGAGAAACATTATTTAAGGAATGTAGACTGTCTGAAGGGAATTCATACCGCATTTTGGGTTTGGATTTTGCATGCATGCCAACTTCAGCATAAACTACATGTGAACTTTCCCCCCGTTTTTTTAGAAAGTCCTACCAGCTCTTCTCCACGGTGAAGCGGTGAATATTGATATGGCCTACATGGTGTATGTGTCTTGTGAGATCGGATTGCTCACAGAGGAGGAGAAATTCAGGATCATCTGTTGCATGATGGGACTGGAGCTGCCGGTGTGGCATCAAGACTGCACATTTGCTTTGGTGCAGAAGTCTCTGTGTGACAGACTACAGCATTCTGGGGGCCTCGTGAGAATGCCTTTACCAACAGGCCTCGGAAGAGCAGGTAACATAGTCAAATATTAAAATTTGACTATATTAAAAAAAGAAGACTAATTCACATACAGTAACAGTGGACAGTCACATTACAGTATGTCACAACTAAACATGAACATGAAACAGGTGGCAACCATCGGCAACAAAACCCAACAAAGGATCTGTTGCTGTTGACGTCAAAATAAAAAAGGCGTAATGCAAATCATACAATACAACAAACTAATTATTGTGGTTACAGTAAACTGGTTAATCAAGTTTTAGAGCCAGGGCATACCAAGCCTCCGGCAAACAACTAGCACCAATGAAACTCAAATGTGTTGCCGCTTCGCTTTAGATCACCTCTGGACCAAAAAACTGCACGTGAACACACCAAACAGACAACAGACAAATGAAACAAGAGTAGTGTTCTGCATCTGTGACGTGTCTTTCTCCACAGGGGGCAGTAGTCTGTTTTCTTGTTTCGCAAAGGAAAACCAAACTCCCGACGTGCGCAAACTGTAAACAAAGCAGCATTTAGTACAATCATCACAGTAATTGTCACTCACCACAAAGAGATTCGCTGATATGTCTGATAATCTGATAATCCACATTGTTCACAAATATTTGAGAAATGGAGTGAATTTACAACCGGCCTCTTTGTGTTCTGTCTTGACTTGATTTGTTTACTTGCTATGTTACTTCACTACATCACACTCGTAATATGATTCATTGCTGAATAACCAGTCAGAGCACTCTCTTCAGACAACAGCCCAGTGCCGATTCCACACTCTGAATTGGGCCTGAGAGTTCTGACGTTAACGCAACGAGAACCAATTCATGAAACCAACAGTCAGACCGAAGGAGTCCAATGGCCGACCATCAGCTTAGTGTGTCCCGGTCCCTTAAATCAAAGAAATATGCGTGCCATTTAAACTCATATTTTGACATAACTTCTTTAGCTACATTGTTCATTGCCATAAAATAAGTATTAGACTACAATAAAACAGTTTGTCTTTAAGCAAGTACTCACTTGTTTATGCATGGCTTTCATTGCAGTATTGAATACGCTTCTTGTTATACAGTATGCTTGGCAACAATTCTTTAACCCTAACTTAAACCAACCCACCATGTTGAAAGATGCGTGACTGTATTTGAGGATGACAATGCCAAGATTCATCAGGCTCAATCTTTGAAAGAAGGCTTCTTTTTCGAGCATAAATTGGCCATCAGTTAACCTGAACCTCATTGATAGTGTTGAGATGTCACTTTACAGTAGACTTTAAAGAGTGGTTTGATACCTGGTCAAAGAGTAGCCATATTAATTAGCTTTGATTATGATGTTGATTTTATCGTGGCAATATTTTGACAACCTATTTATTTCCATTAAGAGTTGCATTCCTTTTTGAAGGAAAGATTGTATTATTAGGTAACATGGTGGTGCAGTGGGTAGCACAGTTGACTCACAACAAGAAGATCACTGGTTCGAGTCCCGGCTATGTCAGTTGGCATTTCTATGTGGAGTTTGCTTGTTCTCCTCGTGTTCGCGTGGGTTTCCTCTGGCTACTTCGATTTCCCCCACAGTCCAAAGACATGCACTATAAGTGAATTGGGTAAACAAAATTGGCCATAGTGTACGTGTGGCTGTGAATGCAAGAGTGTATGGGTGTGTCCCAGTGGTGGTGTAAAACACATGCTGGATAAGTTGGCGGTTCATTCCGCTGTAGTGACCCCTGATTAATAAAGGGAATAAGCTGAAAAAAAAATTTAATTATTGATTGTAATGTTCATAGGACATGTTACTATTGAATTGATAATTCAAAGTGTGCTCCTACACATACAAAACTAGTCGATACAGTTCAGGTCAATTTGTTTGTGATACTAAAGCCTCCTTGCATTGCCCTGCTGCAATGTGACCATGTGACATGACCATGTTTGTTTTTGAGTCCAGTCATAACAAAAAGCACAAGTTTTGGTACTCAATAAAAAAGCTGTAAGGCTATTAAACTGTTTTGATCGTTTAAATATGATGTGATTAGTATTATCTTTTAGATCTTATCGAACTAAAAACTGAACAATTATAGTGCCTTTTTGGATGCATTTACTTAAATGCAAACAACAAGTCTCATTTACAAACAATTGCATAGATCTGCAGTTATGTATATAATCACACAATATTGTTCTTAAGCTTGTTTTCATGTTAGTTAATTTGAAGTATAGTAAATAATCAGTCAAAAGCACAAATATGCACAATTTTGAGCAGGTCATTTGCATAAAACATGCATAAAACACCTTCCTACAAGGGCTTTTCCACACTGTATTGTATTATATATACTATGTGCTTTTTGTCTATGAGTGGTTTCAGTAATTATATGTACATAATATTATATAATAGTATATCTTTTCAGAAATTTGAATACATTTTAGTATGAAACTTAAGTTTTGTTTTCAAACGTCTATTTCAACTTGTTAACTTGTTTTGTATGCAGTCCTAGCTTGAATTGCAAGTTGGATTATGTGAAAAGTGATCATTTTTCCTCATTCCTCTCACAGAAATCTTCAACGACACTGATGAAGGCTCTCTGTTCAGGGCGTACGAGAAGTGGTGTGATGAGCTCAGCACTGGGTCACTTCAATGAAACCACCTCGAAGACCTGGCACCAATGTTTACTCCTAGCTTTACCAATTTATGCTGATGTATTATTCCTTGAACTCTGAATTCCTTTTTATTTTGTACACATCACGGGCATTTAAGTGTTTTACATTTAAAACAATTGCTTTTCATTACTGTAAATGCCATTTTTATATGGCTGTGAATAGAAGGAGGACTTGATATGTGAAGATCTTTCTTTAGATTTGTTAAAGGGTTTCTTTCCCAGCATTTCATACTGTATTAGATAAAGGGACATTTCGGTTAATCGAGAAATGGTGTATTAAAAAATTACGAAGTCTGCCTAATGTGTTTAATGTAATGCATGCAGGTTTATAATAAACAGCTCATTTATTAACAACAAGCTTCTTGTTATTGAAAGAAAGCCGTCTTATATTTCAGGGCAACAATAGCTTTAGTTTTGTGGTGAATAACTTCACAAACACCACAGATATTTCTGGAGATAAAACATGACTCCAGTAGTGTGTTATTCAATGAATGCATCTTCCTCTTTTTATGTTTTTATAGGCCTTAAAAAATTCAACAAGGCTTTTAATGCAGGATTCTTGGTAATCACTGACCCGTAGTCAGGTCAGTTAAAAAGGGAGAAAAACTAATAGGATAAAAGAAAACTAATAGATTTGGATTAGATCATCTGGTAAAAATATTCATGCCCTTTGAAAACTGCAGAAAGCTTCAATAAGGAGCAAATAATGAGTACAATACTGAGAGACAGGGATTGTTTCAGCTGTTCAACAGCAACGTTATTTGTCATTATATTCCATATCATTGGTTTGGAAAATGTCGAAAGTAGAATTAAGAACTAAAATGTTCAACACTGAGCAACTGCACATTGAGTAATCACAGACTAATTATTAAAAACAGTTACTGAATGATCAAATCTGCCAACACATCAAACCCTGACTTAACAAATAAAACACATCATGTGAAAGTTCATATCTGCTGATATCAATATTGACAATAGTGTTTGTGCCTTTTACAAAGTCTTTTAAAATAATGATAAACAATTGCACAGTTTTGAAGGAAAAGCTAATGAAAATAGTCATAAACAGAAAACATCTTAGATTAACTATATTAAGAATGTTTTTTCTTTTTGAATTACACTAATTTATAGCGAGAACAAATTTGAAAAGACTTAATTTTAGGCTCATGTTCACTCTCTAAACAACAGCATTTCTGATCAGATTACTTCCCACATAGCAAAATATCTCTGGCCCAGCTCTGGCCCACACAATCAGGTTTTGAATTACGATGTGAATTACGGTACATGACTGGACAAAGTCTGGCTTTCAGACAAGGGCCAAACATGGACCATATCTGGATCAAGTCTCAGCCAAGTTAATAACTGATAACTGGGCCTGAACTGGGCCAGATAGGTTGGTGTGTCATAATTGCTAGGAAATTAATAAACCCATGAAGCATTGCGCTAGGCACACTACAGGCGTGCTTTTTCTTTTTTAAAATCTGAGCCGAATACTATATTTTAAATCTGGCCTACTTCTTGTGTGTCTTCTTAAAGATGGTGTCACCTCTGCCAAACCCAGGCCATGTTTGGCCCACATGCTGTATGCCAAAGCTGGAAAAATGCGTGCTGTTAAAAAGTTTTTGCTTTTTTGACCCACATTTAAAATACATTTTTAATATTTAATATCAGGTGACTTCGAGACAAAACACGCCCATAGCATGCCAAAGCACAATGATTCATGGGTTTATCAATTTCATTGCAGTCGTGACACACTGACATATCTGGCCCAGTTTAGGCCCAGTTATGGGTTATTGACTTGGCTGAGTCTTGGCCCAGATATGGTCCATGTTTGGCCCTTGTCTGGAAGCAGGACTTGGTCCAGTCATGTACTGTAATTCACTGCGACGTGGGCCAAGAAAAAGTTGATTGTGTGGGCCAGAGATATTTTGCTATGTGGGCAGCCTTATGCCAAATCTGGGCCAGAATTCTTTGCTACCTGGGTTGTTTAAACCTTTTAGAAGAAGTTCCACCAATATTTTTTTTAGTTAGAAGTAGAGAGCTTTTAATTGTGTTGCACTTTTGTTGTTACTGAATTCAAAATATGTTTGCACAAGAGATTTAAGGCCAAAAAAAAAAAAAAAAGATTTGAAGCATTTATCTGCCTTCTTACTGACAGGATATAAAAAGCCTTGACCATCAACTGGCCAATGCATTGGTTAATACTAGCCTTGTATAGTGCTTGAGAGGGGTCTGGCTGCAGACTTGTTGCAGTGCAATCTGAGCTGCATCCAATGGGCTCACCTAACCCCAGCCCCTAACCCTACCCCTCACTGTGACATCACTAGCTCCATTGGGTGCATTGTGTCTGACATTGCATCATGAGAGATGCAGTCTCATCTTGCATCATAAAGGCTGCATCCAGATACTGTTGGGGGTGCTTCAGTTTCCCCCACAGTCCAAAGACTTGTGCTATAGGTAAATTGGTTTAGCTAAATTGAATGTACTAGTGTGAGTGAATGAGTGTGTATGGATGTTTCCCAGTGTTGGATTGCGGCTGGAAGGGCATTTGCATAAAACAGATGCTAGATAAGTTGGCAGTTTATTCTGGTGTGGCGACCCATGATTAATAAAGGGACTAAGCCAAAAAGAAAATGGATGAATGAATGAATAATAGCATCCTTTATAAGAACAGTATTTGCAAATATGCTAAATGATTAGCTGTGATCATATTATGATGTCTTCACTGACTTCTGTATACTTTAAAAATAATTTTGAAGGCATGGTCACATCGATAAGTAGAAGTAGGGCCTAACAAACAAAGTTTTGAGTAATGGAGCACTGCAGGGCAGTAGTAAAATTTTAAAGAGATAGTTCACTCCAAAATTAAAATGAAATCTGAGAGCTCTCAGATCCTACATAGACAGCAAGAGTCACAAGACTTTCAAAGTCCAGAAAAGTACCAAAAATATCCTCACAATAGTCCATGTGTCCTGAATTGTAACGTTATGAAGCGATAAGAATAATTGTATGTGCACAAAAAAACTAAAATAACTATTCAACAGTTTCTTCTCAGTTAAAAGCATGAACTCTTGTCAGTTCAGGGCATGCATTCACGAGACCGCTGTGCTGTGCTATGCGCTGGTTGTGTTGTGATATGCTGCGCTTGATTGCGCTAGTAGTGTATATCCCCTGAATGTGCCTGTGATTTGTTTCAAACAGAGTAAGTTGCATTCGGGCACCCCTGAAATGACACTTAAGAGAATAAACTGTTGATTTCCGTTGCGCAAAAAATTCTCACATCATCATAACGTTATGACTGAACTGAAGACACACGGACTGTTTAAAGTATGTAACTTTGAAAGACTCTATGTATGGTCAGAAAGGTCTCAGATTTCATCCAAAATATATTTGTGTTCTAAAATGAACAGAGATCTGGGGGATTGGAATGACATGAGGATGATTAATTAATGAAAACATTTTCATTTTTGGGTGAACTAACCCTAAAATGGGAGCAAATTGGGCATTTTTTCTAATTATTATTGGGAACTTGCATTACAGTCCTACTATAAAATAAAACCATCTCAAATACTAAATGTTTCTCCCGTGGGGAAGTCTGCAGAAATTCTTTTAGACTACCCACATAGCAAATGTTTTCTGACCCAGCTCTGACACAATAACTTTTCCCCTTGGCCCAAGTACAGCAAAGAGTGACGGTCCTGATGTGTCCCATAACCGGATTAAAGACAAGGGCCACACACGGGACATAACTGGCAAATTTATCACCCTTAACTGGCCCTGAACTGGGCCAAAACAGGTTTATTATTGGTACTGATTCTCAGCCATAAGTTTATACTTTAACGAGAAACCCCAAAAACTGAGCCACAACCCAGCCTAATGCTACCTAAACAATGTGAACAATCACTACACTGATCTGGGCCACACACCTCCCATCCACAACTGGCCCAAATGTAGTTTGCCGTCATGCGTGCAGAGCCATCATTGCCATGCATGGCCCACATTCGGCTGACAACATGCCAGCAGTGCTATAATGAAGCCACATTTGGGCCAAGTCAGTTTGGCATGTGGCTAGATGTTAAGTAACATTGTAAAAAGTGAATTCAATTGTGCATGCCTAGACATGTCCTCCACCCCTGGAAGATGTACATCCCAAGAAGCAGAGCTGCATTTAAGGACAATGTAAAGCCAAATCTGCAAATAAAAGACACCTCAACAGTTTTTATTTAAGCTATCATCATTTAAGAATCCTTCATAATCAAATAATTGTTTACACATTTTCATTCTTGACTAGACTCTGACACGATAAATGAAAAAATATATACACAAGCACACTAAATATTCTGAAATACTAGATTAATACTCTACGTAATTGTGCTCTTCATGATCTGGATGTAACACTGGTACTTACAGCAAACACACACACACACTCACACACACAAACATACACACACACATCTAATTGTCTAACTTTGGTTTATGAAATTTAATTGGCACTGCTAACAGCCATTGTCATGTTCGTCCATACTGCTGCTGCCGCTACTGTTGGATGGTATTGGGGATCCGGAGGACAACAGCGGGTCACTGCTGCCCACCGGAGACAGGGTGTTGTCCATAAGCATGTCCTCCAGCTTGGTGGAGGGCTTGTTTGGGCTATCGTAGACGCCATGTTCGCTATCCTCCGTGGGGCTGTCATTGTAGCTGATGGTGCCGTTGTTGAGGTCCAGAGTGGTGGGACGGGACATGTCAGGACTGGGGAGGTGTGGGTACAAATTGGATGTGCAGTCCCCCATACCAGGCTCTTGTTTGATTGCTCGAGCCACTAAATCAGCAGAATAAAGGCTGGAAGAAGCAACAACGGTGAGTCCATGAGCACGGGCTTGCATTTCAAGTTCCTGGACAGAAGCAGAAATGACAAATACAAACACTTTAGCATTATTCACAAAAATGCATGTACGTTTGAAAAGTTGTGTGTGTAAACAGTGGGTTTATTGTGAACTAAATGCCATGTGTCAAAGTGAGGGAAATTCCCCATAATTGATTAGTTAAGTGTAACGTTTGAATTTCATGCAGCTGAAGCACTGAGCATGCTTGATAAGCTTTTAAAGCAATGTCACGCTTGGTGCTTCGCCGTCTAACTTCAAAAAAACAGATGGCGTTTTGTGAAAGGGCGAATCGAAACATGCTTGTCCACAAAGCTCATGTGAGAGATTTGAACCAATGGCCTCATGTGTTTTTTGTTTATCGTTGGGTTTACCTGAATACGGAGCAGGAGATGTCTGTTTGCGTGTTCTAGTCTCTTCTGTCGGTTTTCCAGCTCTTTCGCTTTCTGCTGCTCCTTCTGCAGCTTCCTAATGTAATCCACCGATGCTTTCAGGATGGTGCCTTTATTCCACCTCATGTCCCTGTGAAAATGAAATCAAGACTGTTGATCTGTAATCACGCTATTTATACATACTGTTGTAGAATTGGAAGATTTTTTGAATATTATATATGAGGGTCAAAGACTGGGTGTTTTTGATCAGTAAAATAATAAAAGTATAAGACAGCTTTCATTTTTTAGCTTTAATATTTACATTTTTCAGAGCAAAACTAATGCCTTTAATACATCTGTAGCTCAATTTACAGAAAACAGACAGTAAAATAGTATTAAATGTGACAACATTTGTTATACCTCGTTTTTCATGCATGTTTACATCGAGAATCATTTGATCTATTTGTCATCTAAATATTTTATTCATTTTAAATATAATACAATTTAGTATAATCATTTATTTTTATATATTTACTCAAATATGTTAATTTTTAAAGAATAAATGTATACTTTAAACTTGATGATGATGAAACAATAATTTTAATGTTCTCTCTACATCTAAAATCGCTTTTATTTATCAATCAATCATTTTATTTAAAGGGTTGGTCCACTATGATATCATATTTTAAACTTTAGTTGATGTGTAATGTAGCTGTGTGAACATAAACAACATCTCTAAATGTAATACGCTCAAAGTTCAATGCAAAGGGAGACATTGGCTATTACAGAGTCAGCTTAGCAAAGCCTACAGCAAATGAAGTTTGGGGACTACAAAAAAATACATCCGGGTTAATGATGTCATAAAACCTTCAGGTTACGCGCATACGAAGGGGCGTGGCCGGAGGCGCTGTGATGTTATAGCAGAGAAAGCTAAAATGCCGTCTGCTATTTCCATAGAGCTTCTTGTTTTTCTGTATTTGGGCGTCCAAAGGACACGACACAACATGACACAAAGTGCTTACAATTGAATTTTAATTATGTTTCAGAGAATTATAAAAAGGGCGCCACGGTGGCGTAGTGAGTAGCACGTTCGCCTCACAGCAAGAAGGTCGCTGGTTCGAGCCTCGGCTGGGTCAGTTGGCATTTCTGTGTGAATGAGTGTATATGGATGTTTCCCAGAGATGGGTTGCGGCTGAAAGGGCATCCGCTGCGTAAAACAAATGCTGGATAAGTTGGCGGATCATTCCGCTGTGGTGACCCCGGATTAATAAAAGGACTGAGCCAACAAGAAAATGAATGAATGAATGAGAATTATAAAAAATATATATAGCTAGCATTTGACAAAACTGACTGACAGTATTTACACAGCAGAGGCAAAGCATGTGCTAGTAGAGATGTGACGCTGCCATTATGTTAGCTGACCAATCAGAGCCTCTTGAGGGCGGGCCTTTCAGAGGAACTGGGAAATATGAGTAGCTATATATAATCAAAGTAAGATATATGAAAAAATAATGTGATTTTTTTTAACAAATGAAGCATGAGCACACATTGCTTTGCACCCCATAAACACAACCAAGCCTTAAAAATAAACATTGGACCACCCTATTAACACAGACACCAAAATGTGACAATTTGACTTTGACCCACACAAAGAAGTAAAATCCAATTTTAATTTTAATAGTGATTTTTGAAACTTACGGATCATTTGACTTGGGAATTAAAGTCCCCAGCTCCTTAATTCTGTCATTTATATTAAACCGCCTTCTTCGTTCAACTGCATGGATGAAAAAAATATAAAGACATTATTATCAATAACTTCAAAATAAACCAAATACCATGTTTCATCGTATATTTAAAATGTAATCTTAAATGTGTAATCTTAAACATTAAATGTGATAATCAGACTCACTGAGGTTGTGGTTGTCCTTCTTTTGTCTCTCTTTTGCCAAGGCTCTGACCTCTGCTTCTGAAATGAAATATTACATTAACTTCATTCATAATTACCACAGTCAACTTCACACCAAAACTACAGAACTAATGCACAGTTTCTTCCTTAGCAGGCCAATGTATTTTAAGTGTTGCTTTGCATAAGAAATTGAATCAATTTATGATCAACTGAATGAAATGTCAGTGTCATTTCAAATGGACACCTTGTTTATATGCATCTCAGTTTATCAAATAATATACAATAAAAGAATAACACTTTATTCATGCTTAAAGCCTTCATAGGCCAAGAAAAGGGAAACATACCTACTGGAAAGCCTTCAGGTCTTTGATAAGAGTCAAACTTGCCACATGGTCCAGCTTTGTCCATTATGTGCATCATGCCCGGTGATGGGGTAACTATTTAATAATACAAAAAATCTTTTATTGATATTGTGCATTCAGTACTGCACCCAGTATGAACACTTCTATTCCTCAGTAGTCAGTATGGTGCGCTTGGACACTTAAACTCAAACGTTAGTGTAAACTCCAATGGTAAACAAGACAATGTGAATATATACCGGATAATTCCCTTTTGACGGCCGGCAGGTTTGAGGGGCAGGAGTTATTGATGGAAACTCCAGCTGGAGGAAGAGCATGATTGCTGTACATGTCCAGCAGGTTTGCGGAAACTGGAATCTGAAAAATAATGAATGATTATTTGCATGTGCTGATTATTCAGGCTATCAATTGGATCTTGACTGAAACAAATGTGAAAGATACTAACGCTTATATCATATTTAAGGTTATTACCGTGTTTGTCATCTGAAGTCCTGCATCCATGAACCCAAGAATGTCATCGCTGTAGCTTGATTCCAAACTTATAATGTCTTCAATTACATCGTCCATCTGCAACAAATTAAAATGAAAGAAGAATATAGTTATTTTGTGTCATCTTGTAATTAATGCTTAGGTGACAGAATACTAATCAGACCTATATCTGTTATAACATGCACTCATGCACTGTAGGGAACCTCAATCAGCACAAGCATTATCAATCAGTCACAGACAAGATAGCATCTCTCTGAGGAGTTAGTGAGAAAGTATTCAGTCGTGCAACTTATATAACTTGCTTTTTTGATGTCTAGCAGGCCTCGGCATGCATGTTTGGGGTAGTTTTATTATAACATCACTGAGTAACTATTGATAGTTGTTATTTATTACAATTTGAGTTAATTTGTCTCAGAGCTTTTTTTTCTATTTGCTTGTTTTCATGATGAACTTTCATTTAAAGAGTCTTTTTTATTTATTTTATTTTATTTTTTTAATCAAAACAAAACATTCATGTATTATTAAAATCATTTGGGTGTTCTTTTTTTATTAATTTATTTTCATTTGAGTTACTTAACATTTATCTATCTATCTATCTATCTATCTATCTATCTATCTATCTATCTATCTAT